>JAODKC010000240.1:0-16297 GCA_026777985.1 Mormyrops attenuatus
TGCGCATTTGCAGAGAATGCGTCCCCTTGCGGAAAATGGGGCCCCCCATGGATCGTGGGGCCCTACGCACAGCGTGTTCTGCGTGTAGGGAGGGTCGGCACTGCTGACGCCTGTACAATCCGGCAACACGTGGTGCAAGCAAAACGTGAAGATGTACATATTGTGGCAATTGTGGCTAATTTGAAAATATCCATATCAACTCAAAATTCGACTAATTTATATAACTGTATATTTTAGCAAACCCAAGACTAGTGCACAATGCAAGGTAAACAAGTGTATTCTTGATTAAATCAAGCCTGAACTTTCACTTGAAACACAATGACTAGACTATCCTATTTTGGGCTTATTATGAGAAAACTGCACACTGGAAAAGACCATAATGCATTAAGGCAAACTTTAAGGTAACAGAGGAAGAGGACAACCAAACCACAAGGTGCATGGACTCAATCGCCACAGCAATGAACACACCACTGGGAAGCCTGTAGACCCAGATAGGAGACGGGGTGTTCTGGACATGATAGCACCTCATGACAATAGCAATGCTACTCTGAAGCCCTCCGGGATGTAGAACCGGTAACCTTCAAAAGCAACTTTGAAGTTCTTTCATTCTACTACGTATATTTGGAGCTAGTCGTGGTCAAATGGCTGCTGCTCTTATAGTGTCCCAAAGACCTAGAGTTTTCTACAAGACTGTGAGGAGAGGGAAGTTTTTACTGCCTCCTATATACTGTATTTGCCTATGTCAACCATCCATGCTCTAATATATTTTGTATGCATTTCCCACATAATGACTTTTTCCCAGGTGTAGGCTGAATAGACATATCCTGTGATGTCATCATCTAAATGCGTGGGCTTCTACTGGAGCTTGTTTGAATTAAGAAAAAGCCAATTTAAGAGGATGCATTTAGTTTACACTTACGAATGTCCAGTAGGAGAGATGAAGTAGAGGCAGCAGTGCACTCTGGTGTCCGGTATGCGCTTCTTGCGAGCAATATTAACCTCCTCCTTCAGAAATTTTTCATATTGCTCATTGATGTACTTTGCGATGGGTTCCCAGCTGCGAGGTGAAGGAACAGTGAGAGAATTGCAGTTAAAAATAAACTGAAAAATCTAGTCACACACTCGGCATTAATACATTCAGCGCTCAATGATTCATTATATACTGAGCTACAGATGCGGTAAAATGTCCCACAGGGAAACTCATGGATTAATGTTTACCTTATTTTACCCATAATCCAGTTTGTGTGACCATATGCAGCATCGAGCTGAGTGCTAATTGTCTGCCGTGTCTGCTGGTCACTCGTTCTCCTTTTATTCTCACTCTTACCAGTTTTCATTGTTGATCTGGTCTCCAAAGCCAGGAGTGTCAATTACTGTCAACTTCATCTTCACTCCACCCTCTTCGATCACTGGAAGATTACATTTTTATTATAATAAGTCTAATAATATATGTAATTATCTATAATATATGACATAGAAATATATAAAAATTGTCCATAGACATTCCTCAATTATCCAGTTTAAACCCCATGAGAGCCTTTTGTGGGGATAAATACTCCTTGAGAATGATATCGATCAAATGTCCCCGATATGGAAGCAGAAGTAAACATGAGTAAACGTTTCGGAAGAAAATGGGCTGGAGCCAGATCTAGCAAAGGCCAAAGGTCAACAGCCCAGACAAGTCATAGTAATAAGCATTAGGGGTGTTTAGTCCTACAGAACTCCGACTGGACCTTGTAAATATGAACAGGAATTCACTTTACACGTTTATAAGACAAATAACCTCCTTTTGCTAGACTTTTCAGTTCTATATTACATTTGGAATGGATACTGGTATGAAAAAAAGAAAAGTTACAATACCTGAAAAGTCAGGGGTACAGATGATATAAAATAATTGGGACATGTATGAAAACTTTACAGTGATTACGCTAAACCTGAAGAAAACCTTCAAGGCACCACACTCACAGACTCAAGGAGGAAACGAGTACTGAGGACCGATTTTTGGAATTCCTCCAAACAGTCTTTTTATTTGTCAAATGGACAATTGAGCTGTGAGGTAAATAAAACTGAGGTAACTGATAAGTGCATCATCATTCTACTCTACTCCAAGACCACATCAAATCCCATTTAGGCTGCACACTGTATCTGTAAGATCTCACTTAGGATGAAAAGGCCTCTTTGAGGGAAAAGAAATACCAGTACGGTCTGTAGAATGATGTCAATCGGTGTTTCTCAACCCAGTCCTCAGGGACCCTCAGATGGTCCATGTTTTTGCTCCCTCCCAGCTCCCTGCCAAATGTCTAGGGGACCAGTCTCAGAAACACTGATGGAGACGTAAAAGGAAACAGTGTTTTTGAGCAAAATCACTGCATGACATCAAAAAAGTGTAGATTAGCTCCAGGAAAGAGCTGCTTAAGACCATTTTGCAAGCCAGCTCCGGCAGCCGAGAACAGAGAACCACATAACCACTGATGTCGGCCATGCATTTGAGTGGGTGACATACAAGCTTCTCCGAGTTTTCTGGACTTCTCACTTTACAGCTGCCAGCAAACAAAAGCACTAAAGTTCAGTTTTGCTTTGCAGTCCCAGAATGGCACAACATCAGAGGATAGAATTACTGTGGGCAACTCCACAGACTCTCACAATTAGCTGGTACAGACGCCCAGGGTAAATGGCGAAAGTCCTGATCAGCACTAACAGCCTGGTTATTTTGCTGTAGCCTTTAGCATTGAGCCAGGCTCTGGGGCTACTGTCAAACCATGTGGCCATTGTTGTCTGTTTGATATCCCCACACTTGGGCCTCCTATACAGAATAGGAGAGGGTGCTAAATACTGGACTTTTAAAATGGCTAACAAGGTGTCCTCTAGGGTTTTAGGGCCTAAAGTAACCGTGAGCCACAGGAATCACACTTGGCCATGTGACAGGGGCCTGTGGTGCCCAGGCAGCAGAATCTCAGTGCCATATTGCGGAAGGCTGAAGACGAACTGTGGCCAAGACTATACCATGGTAAGGGCATTGTAGAGGCGAACTAGGCCTGTTATGAGGCCTGATAGTCATCTTTGTTACATATTCAGAACGCCCTGCTGCAGCTTCCACAGGCTTCAGTCAGGACTGCTGAATTCCGGAAGGTGAAGTACCTGAAACTGATGATCAGAACTGAAGCTGAAGCAAAACTTAAAACCCCCCAAATAAATATACAGCATAAGCCCACAACTCGGACCATGCTAAGAAACTTAAAAAATATGTTATTGGCAGTCCTCTGAAGAGCTTTTACAACACTAAACATAAACTTGATAGAATCTAACTTTCAAACTCAAACAAAGCAATCCAATGTACATTTTATAGAAAACTTGTACAAGGGAGTCAACACAGATTAAGCATACTGAACATGTGCAATACAGGTGTGAGAGGCCTACTATGTTGATACTGTGTCCTTCAGAAAGACAACTTAGAGAGGAAATTAAAGGGTATTGAATCCCAAATTCCCAAATTTAAGGGTCTTGAATCCCAAGCCCCTTGATTAAGAATTCTTATATATAAATTTGGGAATAGACAATTTACTTAGAAATTTATCATATAAAATTGTAAATTAAGGGAGTATAAAATTACATTTATTTAAAAAACGCTTTTATCCAGAGCAACATACGATTGAGAAAGTAGGGTCAGACAGTCCCTGGAGTGACTGGGGGTTAAGGGCCTTGTTTGGGGGCCGAACGGTGACATCACTCAGTCAACAGCGGGATTTAAACTGGTAACCTTCCAATCATGGGCACAATGTCCTAATCTGCTGAGCCACACACATGAATTATTGACAACTGAGAGTCAGATATCTTTACTGCTGCGAGTTGCGTAGCCTGGTAGCCTGCGAGTTGCGTTCATAACAATATAAGATCAAGTTGACGCTATTATTAAAATGGGTCAGAGAAAACACCTTTAGGCCGCAAACACATTTGGGACTTGAACATGCAACCTACTGAGTGTAATTCAAGGCCCCTAACCTCTGCACTTTATCTTTAAAGTAACTGCTCCCACAGGGTTTTCTCTGACACCTATGTATAAACCCTTTCCTTACCATGGGACACGGCTTTGATCTCCACAGTCCTGGGGATCTTCTCGTCACGGCTCCACCCTGTGCTCCTTCTGCTGACCTGAGATTTGAACAGCGTATTCACCAAGGTGGACTTCCCCAGGCCACTGATGCCTAGAGGCAAGTAGAAAGGGTTAAGATATCAGCTGCTCCTACTGAATGCCTTTCAGTTTGCACAGCTGGGTTTCACAGAGGGTGTAATTCAGGTAATATGCAGCAGTGGGGTCCGTCACGGCCCCCAAATCACATATCCTTATTACCCTGGAGGAATGTTGTTTATTTAAGATCAAACCAAATGAATATAATTATGATTTACTTTCAAAGGTATTGACCAGGCAGTTTTATTACGATTTCAAAAATGTATTATACAAACCACAAACAAAACACCATACAGAAGGTTATCATATATAGATTTAATGCTGTTATAATGCTGAATCTTTGCTAGAACGACGAACGTAACATACTGAATTATAGCGCTTAGGATATTCTAATTACATACAATGTCTAAATGCCTAATCTAAAATAACGACAGACACAATATACACTTACTGGCTTAAAAAACCACTAAAGCATTAATTGCAGAGTGTCGTATAGAATTTTCACAATAAATCTTTCTCACCCACTACCATGATGTTAAAGTCAAATCCAGTCTTCATGGTTTTCTTCCTCATTTGTTCAATGATGGTATCAATCCCAATATATCCCAAGAGCGACGACCCTCCACCTGCCCCCTGACCCCCGACACCTGAGCCCTGAGGGCCATGGACTGACGAGATCCCGGTAGGTTTAGCAGGGACTGCAGGTTTGGGTCTGACTTCTGGAGGCACAATTTCAGACATGTCTGCAGGTAAAATGGGTGGAGTGGATGATCAGAAACTGGAATCGGGCATTAGCTGGACACATCAGCGCAATTCCCGAACGATGCACCTCGAAAAAAAGCAATATGATTAACTGAAGAAAAAGTTCTTAATGGATGCAGTGTTTGGATTTACGGTTTATCAATGTCTCCTGACATAAATGTGGCCACACGCCACATTAAAACGGGATTACATAAACGCAAATACATGTACAGATACGTATAAACGCTAAGGGATTCACATCACACTTAAAAATGCACTTCACGCCAAATGCTGTGGTGATTGAATGTTTCGGTCATTTTCAGCAACCGAGCAGCAATCCCATGATTTTATGTACCACCTCGTTAGTATCGTTAATCTGTATAACGCGACGAGTTTATAGTTCAGTGACATTTCTGATTTATGGTATCGCAGAGAAATGTCCTTCAGGTATCGTTCACATCTCATTCTAGCCCCTATTGCATATGCAGCGACTGCCTTCCTCGCGTTATGCTGTCTGCACCTTTTTGCTATTTTGACCCTTTACTCCTAATAACTCTTGATTGATTTTCGACATTAAGGCGACTCCCTGTTAATAATACAACACACTCATACTAGTCTACATTCATGCATTCATGCATTATGCACCGCGTCCCCTGCAAACCCTCCCAAACTGTATTTCTTTGCTACCTATTGTCCTATCTGATAACTGAAATAAAACAATGCACTTCAGAGTATTAATCTGTCGGCCACATTGCTAACAATGTTTTTCACTGCTTAGCCACTTACCAATTGTTCGTTATGAGCGCTTAACCCAAAACTGTTACAAAAAAGGAACGTGCGTTTCCTGTTGCCCAAAAATAACAAATATACGGATGATGTCTAATACAGATGGATAGAGGATGTACGATTTACGATGAGGGTCATGTGACCAGCCACCTTTCTCTCTTCTCTTTCTCTGATCAGTCGACAAGCCTCCACCCACTAACCCCCCGCCCCCTTTTTTTTGGTTGTCAAAGCAACGAGAGGAGAGGACCGACGGATGCAGCGCGCATGTTCAAAACAATGGCAGCTCTCCGCTAAACACATCAGGCTCATTTGTCGTTAATGAGTCTAAGGTCCGTTTAAAATTTCCATAAACCTATAAGCGCTCTACTGACAACGGCGTAGTACAGAGTTTGATATTGGGGGGGGGGAGGGGGGGTTAACAACTTTATAATTTAAATACAAAGGTCTTTTTATTGGGGGGATGAAATTAAATGTTGGGGGGTACACGTGCCCCCAGTCCACCCCTTTTTCCTACGCCCCAATCAAAAATAACATTATTGGTTTCTGTTGTTATGGTTCAGTTACGTGTGTGTGTGTGTGTTAATTTACTTTAAAATTAATTTCAAATTAGAACAGCCATCAGGGCATTTTGGTCAAACTTTATCTGTAGATATTGCTAAGTACAGTATATTAACACTAAAAGAGAAATTGTTTAGTACTTACAAGTTTGTTGTTCACCAGTAGCGTCCAGTTTGCTGAGCACGACCTATATCGACATTCGAGTGTCTAGTATGTAGTTCCCTCTGAGTATCTCTCTCTTGCTCCTCCCTCCTTCACTTTCTGTCCCTCATCTCTCTTTTATCTCCCCCTGTTTCTGTCTGCCTGGAGCCAAGGTGATAAGACATGTGCAGCCTGCTCATCTCGCTCATCTACAGTCATGTGCTCAAATGGATGTGATTGCCTCCTGCATTCTTTGCGTCTGCATCCAGTCCTCCATGGTCTAACCCTGGTCTCTGGCTCATATAGCATTAACCGATAGATATATTTTCAATAAATTTTAGCTATTTACATCACAATTTCCTGCACTTACCTGTTACGGTACATACAGCAGAATGCTTGGCATCTTCAGGGGATCTTAAAAGCACTGATGAAGATAAGGTCAATCCATGATTTAGGAAGGTGTTACGGTCATTATCTCTTTCTTCTTTCTTCTTGAGGTCTGCTTTCTGAGCATATGATATAGAAGGAGCCACTTGGCTGACTCGAGACAGCAGGCCCATTTTTGTAATGTTTATTGGTTCATTCTCAAGGCAGCTGCACAAATCAGTCTCCTCATTATTTGATGGATTAGGCAATTTGTTGAGGGACAGCATATCAATTACTGAGCTCTTCACTCCCCCCGAGTCCTGTGGTCCAGCTCTGGATTTGGATACCTGTATGCTGTTTTTAATGCCGGCAGGAATTGATCTTAAATGTAGGTTAGAGTTTTTATTCAGGTCTGTCAAACATTTCGAAGGTCTTGGATTGTATGTCCGCCTCCAAGGCACCTCAGAAGCGGCGACTGTGTGTAAAACGTCACAGAGATCATGCTGATAAACCACAGTGCTCCCAGTAGGGTACATGTTGGTTGGATATCCTTGTTTTGGCTGATTCTCACTATAGTTACGTACATATATATTACCTCTTCTGGAGACAGTATTTTCACTCTCATCTGCTTTTGCATTACCTGGGGACCAAAATCCACGCTTGGGATTGTTACTCTGGCTAGAAAATTGACACAGTTGGTTCTTAAAAGATTCGGGCTTTTTTCTTGATAGCAAAAGCATTTTACTGGAGGTGGGAAGAGATCCCAGCTTCGATGGAGGAAGGCAAGGAGTTTGGCGCACTTCCCCATATTGATGCCTTTCTGTGCAGAATTCTGTGTTATCAGGGCAGTTTGGTGTGTTGTCTTTGGCACTCTGGTTGAGCAGTTTGAGGTTTCCCGAATTGTCTGCATTGTTGATATGTTGATGCTGGTGGTAATGACCAGTTAGATCAGATCCCTGTTTTCCATGATTTCCTTGTAAGGATTGAGGCTCAGGATGATTGAGGTAGACTTTGAAGTTATGAGGGGGTGGCGGCAAAGGTCTGTTTGGAATATTCTTTTCCTGTGGTGCCTTTGGGATTTCACTGGTAACAGGGCACTCCAGTGCAATTTTCTCTTCATTAAACAGAGAATAAGCCAGACCTAAATCATGTCCTTTACTGGCTGAAGTTCTGAGTCCTTGAAACCTCAAAAATGAGGGTTGGTCCTTGTTTTTCAACCCAGAAATTCTGCCAGGGTCTGGCTCTTTCGAACATTCCCTTTGGGTAGGTGAGATACCGAAGCTTGATTTGGAAGCACTTTTCTTTAATACAAACTCTGCTTGATATAAACCAGAATCCTGATGTCTGTTTTGCAAGGCATTAAATTCCTTTGTATATTTTCGATTAGGGCATAAATATTTAGGGATGATCTCGTGTTGATTAGAATTAGATGCCTGCATACTCTCTTTCGGCCATGGTTTGGTAAAGTTTGCCATAGCAGTTTGGTTCTTCACTGTCCTTTGGCCAGGAGATTTGTAAAGCTGCCCAGACCTTTGCCCCCCTCGGCCCCTTTCGCTGTGAGTAAGATTTGTACGGCCCCTAATCATATGAAATGGAAGCAGACTTAACATCGACTCTTGGCTTTTGTCTGTTGAGGGCAGCCTTTTCTGACTTATCGCTGTGGCGGAGTTTGTTTTGTGTTTACATGTGACAAGTGGATTAATCTTTTTCTTTCCAACATCACGATCCAGCGTGGAAGCTAGACCAGGCAGGTCGGGGGATTTGTCTGTCTGCCTTGATCTAGTCATCGCCCAAGTTGGTTTTGAAAGTTTTGTGCTCAGCTTTGAAATCGACGGATGGGAAATAAATGATAAGGACTCAGATGCAATGGAAATGGGTGGAGTGGACTTTTTGCTAGGGGGGAGAAAATGCAATAAGGAAAAAAACACAGGCAAAACTCAAATAAATAAAATATATGAATATCGGTGTGCCAGTAATGATCTGCTGATGTGGTGGGGCACATACCTCGCGATGACTGACGGCGGCTTAATCGACGTCTGCAATGGGAGACCCTTGCTGTCAAAGGAAGTGATCTGAATGGGCCTCTTTTTGATGACAGGAGAAGACAGCGGAAGAAGCTGAGGCAAACATAGAGGTGTCCCAGGAGGGCTGGAGAGGGCAGGAACTTGGGATGAAGGGGTCCCTGTGTGTTCTAGTTTGTCACTGTTCATTGTAGAGCGACTTCAACATAAAAACAAGCAAGGAGAAATGGATATGGAACAATAAACAAAGCATGACATTAAAAATGAATGGATGAGACATAACAAAACAGACTGAAAGCCAAAGAATAATGGATTTCTGCTACTTTTGAGACATGTGCACTGCAGAAGTAATAAGGAGGACAGTGGGACACACTGCACCACTGTTACATAAATCACATATTAGGTAACGCAGATGCATTTAAGCTGACTGTAAAAACACATACCACGTCATCTGAGTGAAGGAATAAAAAGTTTAATGGAAGTTAAGCGTCGGAAGACAAAATATACATTGTACTTCAAATGTGATTGCAAGATATATTATTAATCCATCCAGGGGCTATCCCAGTCTTGTATGCAGTGATGCTCGAGGTAGGATACACTGCATCCCTGACTGGAATAAGTTGGAAGATGCCTGGATGGATTAGTGATGCTTTTTGGCCCATTTTCTCTACTACAGCCACACCTCAGGTTCCTCACACATTTAGAAAATGTCACCTTTGAAAATTAGCTCTGTAGATCATAAAAAAAAATATATGACTAACCTGGGCGTCCGTGTCTGTCTGCTTCCTATTATATGGAGAAGCAAATGAGTAAAAGGACAGTGAATGTCAGGAAGTAGTGGGTTCCCAGTGCATTCCCTCCATTTTTCTGATCTATGGCTGCTCTGTCAAAGTCACCCACGCTCATCTCCCTGCCCACTGACACTGGGTTTGTTCATCAGGGACACTGAGGGATGGCAAGAAGCAGTTTTGGGAAATAAGGGGTAACAGATGAGGAAGAAGTAAAAAAATAAGGATATGGGCAGTGGGTATTTTTGTAGAAAGCTGTCAAAGAAAGGACGGGAATATCGTCTTAGGAAACGTTTTACAAAAACAGTAATGTGATTAGTAAATGTATTTTTATAAAAGGTTTGAACTTTAACATGTAGATGGTGCAATGCAAAACAACATAACGGACATCTTGAAACTGCAGAGAAATTACAGATTTGGTGGTGTGCAGCTCTGCGGTGTAGAATTCATGATCAGAAGGTTGCTGGTTCAAATCCCCTGGCCAGTGGAGTGATGTCACCGTTGGGCCCTTAACCCCAATCGCTCCGGGGACTGACTGACCCTGCTTTCCTGATTGTCCAGCACTCTGGATAAAATTGTCTGCTAAATAAATGGAATAGGGAGAACAGTACTACACAGCTCACGGTACAGGCATTTGGAACACTTCCCTTGGGATAGGGCTTAATGTTGAAGAAAATGGGAAAACAAAGATTTGGTGGAAGGACAATTATACAAATCTATGTAGTCACTTAACTTAGACTGCAGCATTGAACAATACCGCTCCCCCCTCTGGTTCCACATACTGTATATCCATCGACCTCAACAACTAGGGGTAGATTAATTGTATTTAGCCTCTGATGGAGAAACCTTCATAGCAAACATTACTGGTCCAACTGTTCCTGTTCCATATATATCCATTAACCTCAACAACTAGGGGAAGATTATCTTTGTTGAGACTTTATTGGAGCAACTCTCATAGCAACTGCTATTGGTTTGATATACAGAGCTAATTTTAGGATGACCTCTGGTATATGTATTTGTGGTCCTTGTGTGCACTTGTCCTTCCCTTTCATTAAAGGATCGCTTTACCAAATTTGATCACAGCGCTAACAGATTTCAATTCCTTCTGTGATCTTTTGTGTGTCTCAAGAGCACAGAAACCGTACAGAGGATGTGCCTCAAAGCTTAATCAGAAAAGGCATTACATTTGGTAAGGCTTTGCAAAGTTTAAAAACCTAACTTGGGACCTAACTTTTCTTCAACAGAAAAGCAACAATACCGTTTCAGATAGGCAACATTCAGCTAAAAATAGGCATACTTGTGTCAGTGATAAAACAATTTGGAATTTATTTGTATATCTGCATTGTGTCTTCAACTTCAGTACAACATCGTGATCCAGAACACTTTTTCACTTTGAAATACATAAATCTTGCAATATCTTTTAATACAAAGTCAAATTTAGGAAGAACACAGCATTAACTTCCACTGTACATGGCTGTGTGCTGCATCACTCATCTAGAAAGCTTTGTTACAGAGGAGACAAGCTGTGTACCCTTGTGTACCATCTAGCTCTGTCAGCATTGCTAACCCTACACACTTGTGAAATAACAGAAATTACAGTTTTTCTAGTCTATTGAAAAATATATAAAGACATATTTATCACAAATTTCACTTTTGCATAGCGTGATTGGCACAAGTGCTCTTATTTTTAATATTATCTGTACTTTCTCTGTTTTCTTTTTCCAAAACGATATGTATTCTAGGATGATGTTTTTAATCCCCCTTCCACCCTAGTGGGTGTTTTATGAACGTATAAGAAAACTATAGGAAAAATACCACTATGGGATTTTTTTTTTTTTTTTTTTTACAAATTCTTCCTTAAATGTTTATTAAACATGAAGTATATTTATTGTGATACAGTGTGTGAAATTTAAGCATTTTTCTTACTATTATATCAGAACACTATCATCATCTTTGCTGTAGTTTTCATCATTGGCCACCAGGGGGCGGCTATGTGGCGCCTGGGCATTCCACTTGTGTGCGTCCTGCAGTCCTGGTTCGAGGAAGTACAGGCAAGCTCCAAACCCCGCCAGAACTAGGACCGACACAAGCAGGTAGAGGGGAACGAACCAGTCAAGGAACAGCCAAGGCATGTTTCTGTGGAATAGCTGGAAGATAATTGCAACGAACAGTTAAGTGCTGAACATGGAATGGAAGAATTCAAGGCGAGACAAAATGGGGGCATTCATACTGTACAGGGGAGACCATTCAGGCTTCAACCTCAGCTAGCTAGAACATTATCAGTATCCTGAGGGAAATGTTTGAATCTAAATGGAGTGAGGATTAAGTACTTCCACATTCAGGGGGTCACAGAGTCCCATATTTTTACACTACATATCCTATTAAATCACCTTTACCTGCCTCAATTCTAAATAACATACAATGCTGTTTGAGTCATTGTAATTAACCGTTAAACCACAGTTATCCTTGTACTATTATTGCCACTGAGACGGTACATTATCAATGCAACCATAAAAACTACAAAAATTACAGAAATCCATCCATCCATCTATTTTCCGCTTAATCCCAACTGGGGTCGCGGTGGGGGAGGACCGGAGTCTATCCCGGGCACAGGCAGGAACCAAGGTGGCCAACACACCGCAGGGCGCACACACACACACACACACAGGGTCAACTTAGACTCACCAATCCACCTATCCTGCACGCGTTTGGACTGTGGGAGGAAACCGGAGCCCCCGGCAAAAACCCACGCGAACACAAGGAAAGCATGCGAACTCCACACAGAAAGGACCCGGGACCAAAGCCGGGACCTTCTTGCTGTGAGGCAGCAGCGCTAACCACTGCGCCACCACACCGCCCCAGATAAGAAATAATCATTTAAATTCCTTCTGATAATAATCTAATAATCTAAAAATGCAAACCACAAACCTAAAATCACTGCCACAGCAATGAAGATTTCTATATTCACTATACTATTCTGCTATGTAAAAACACCTTTTGACCATAAACGTACCAGGCTGTCAGTGTTTGGTAGCTACACTGTAAACACATGTGATCAGTGACATGATGAATCAGGAGGACTGATGACTTCATTGACTGTCCCATATAATCATGATCTCAACCACTTGCTGGTGATTCTGCTCTGAACAAATGAATTTAATGACAAATATCTTAAAACAGAAACCAGTAATTAAGGATAAGGACATTGACAGTCCTCCAGGACAGACAGTAACAAGATCATTCCAAGAAGGATCTACATATCATCACCTAAATAAACAGACTCTATATGTCTACCCTAGTAATGCTCTGATTCAACTCAAAAAATCCACAGAGGGCATTAAATATTAAAAGGAATCTGAATGAAAACCATCTAAGGACACGTTTCGTTACCTGCTGGAATGGAGTAGAGCTGCTCTAGATTTGCAGAGAAGTCCTAGAGGTGCAAAACAGAAATGCTTACATTAACATTTCAAATGAGCTCATCTACATCACTAAGAGAATACGTTACTTTGGACAGATTCAGTGCTGATTCACATGAACATTGGTCCTTATAGAGGGAACAGCATCCTAAAACTAAGATGCTAATGATTAACGCTTTGGGCAGACTCGTTAGGGAAAACGGGGATGGCTTTCAGCGACCACGCTTCATTCAGTCCATAGCGACACAGACATGCCAATAACATTGTCAAAGAAAGGTTTGCACGAGTACACACTCTCACTTACCGGGGATCTCGGCCACCTCGCCTCCTCGTTCTTATCGTAACCGAAAGGTATCGGGGGCGAGCGACTCAAAGTGCAGTGTTGATTCCTCCACATAAGATTACAGAACTACTACTCAAAAGGAGATTTCCCTGACGTGTGACAGTCTGCAGCCGTTTTGGCTAGCTCTGCCTTATGACATCACATTTGGAAGTAAGGGGGGGGCGAGGAGTGGGGAGGGGTGGGTGAGATGTTGCCATGGAGACTGGGCTGGTGATGTTGAGCCCAGAGGGGAGAGAAAAATTTATATAACCGCTTCTGTCAAAGCCCTCACAAGAAATGGGGCTGCATGCCCAGTGTGATTCGTCTTCCAGTTCAATTGATAATTTTGCGCAGATGAAGGACTTCATCGCTTCAGTAAGCAAAGTGGAATGAGGGCAAATAGTCCAGACTGGGAGTCCAGCTCTAAAAGGGGGCAGTTCACACTGTAATGGACACGCGAGTAATCCCAGATCACATGGGGGAGGTACTTCCGTGCCAAGCTGAGGTGGGAGAGCTCACACCTACCCTGCCCACTGCAGATGTTTGGTTCACTGGGGGTGCAGGGGGGGTTGGGATGCTGGTAGAAGGCACAAGGGAAACCTGTACTCTTGGAACATGCATATCAAATCCATGGTTACCAGAAGCACTCGACTAGGTCTGTGCCAAATCGACCAGCTTGGGATCAGCCAAAATCTCGATGGAAGGGAGCAAAGAGTCACCCGAAAACCTTTGTGAGTTTGGTGGGATTTTATTTCCTTTGCCACAGCATCGGCAGTCTGACACGCTGAGAGGCACGATGCCACACATGATCAATAAATACTGTCTCTATATATATTAATATAATACTTTAAAACAGATTTCATCTTTGCCTTGACTCAAAATGTTAGTCAAACATTAAAATGTTCACAACAGTAATTTTCACAACTCCCAAAACTGGTAGCACATAAATGCACCAATACCTGAAATGTGTCTGTTAATGTAAAAACTTTCACAGTCTGCATTAGCAGCAGCAGTACAGTGATTCATTAAGTGTGTACGCGTGTGTGTGCAGTTTTGCTCGCCTCCACCCCAGCTAGACAATCATTTTAGAAAAGCCCCTTCAAAATTAACATGCCTTTATAAAAACACGACGACGATCCCAGAGTTCCAGATTATGTTTGCTGTTAATTCTGACATGGTTTTGTGGATCCATCCCTTGAAGTTAGGTGAGGGTCGGTGAGGAAGTTCCCCAGTGATGAACCAGTGTGTTAATGGACTTTTGTGCATCTGAAGCACAACGATGTCTGTGCCAGTGACTGAGGTCCTGACTCTTACAGTTTAGCAGGCAAGTCTGAGGCTCTGCCCTCCAGGAAGTCGGTGAGGACGGAGGCCACAGTTTCGGGGTTATTCAGATGAACATGATGGTTCCCTGGCACCGTCAACACGCAGCCCTGCAAAGGAGAGGTGTGTCGTTTATGCTGGCTGGCTGATATGCTCACGGGAGGAGAGAAAGGAAGAGTGAAGATGATCTATTTACCAACTAGCTATCACCCCCCCACCTTAATGTGAACTGTCTTAGCTGGGCTGTCACTATGTTGCATGTGCCTCTGTGAGTAGGCCTGTGTCACTGGGACTGTGTCAGTCGGTCTCTGTCAGTAATCCTCCCATTCATCTTACCTTGGTTTTGTCCCTTGTCTGTTCTTTTTGTGTGTATTTGTGCTTGTCCATGTGTTTGTGTGTGTGTGTGGGTCATGTATGTACTACATTGTGATGACCAAATGTCCCCACAATGTAATAGAAACCTGTTATTTTGACATTGTCGAGCCCCATTTTTTCAGACCCAACAAGGGGAAATTCAATTTAATAAAAATCTGTGACTGCGATCAAAAAACTAAAAAGCCAAAAATCTTATATTTTGTTTGGTTACGGTTAAGGTTAGGGCTGGGTAGGGGTTAAGGGTGTCATTGTTGGGATTAGGGTCATGCCCACAGAAATTAATGGAAAGTCACCAGAAAGATATGAATACATATATGCACGAGCTGTGTACATCGATGTGTACACTTACCCCAAGGCCTTTAAAGCCATCCAGCAGGGTAGAGAAGTATCTCTTCTGCTCCGGCTTAGACGATATTTTGATAAGTCCATCCTCCGCCCTGGAGAGAAGGTGCTTTAAAAATCTCTTCATTCCCAAAATGTGAAAAACTAGCTAATTCCTAAGGATAAGACCTAAGAGAACAGTTAAAACCGGTCTATTTTCCCCTGCCAGTTGAAACCTTTGTTTCTACCTTCTGACAACAATAATAACAGTCAGAGCATGTTTTGGGATTTATATTTGATGTGCGGGAGTTGTCATACTTCTACATCTACAAAACTGAATCCTAAATAAACGTGCAACATCAAAGTACATATAGAAACAACAAGCTGACAAATACTTATGCTAATAAACACCTAGACTAATTAATGTTTTCCTTATTTGCAAGAAGTACTATAATAATGTGGTTTCATTAATGACAGTAACATGATGCGATGTGGAAGCATGTCTAAATCACAAATAAATATTTTTCCCAGGTCACACTAATCAGGTGAGGTCAGATAAGCATTAAGAGAATCACATCACTGATGACAGCAGGTGCTATAAATAACTCAGGCTTGAGTGACACATAGCAAGTGACAAAATCATGAATCTGGTCAAAGTGCACTGACACAAAATCACAGTATTTCATTGTTCAATCATTAAAGAGCAATTACAGGAACAACTATTTTTACTGCACAAAATAGCTTTCAAACGAATGATTGACGGCACATTTGTAACCCATTACTTACCACAATTATTCACGAAAAAACTCCAAAGGCTGCAAATCTATCATCTAGATCACAGGTGTCAGACTCCAGTCCTGGGGGGCCAGAGCCCTACACATTTTTGGGTTTCCCCTCGTTTAACACACCTGATTCAACTTCTTGTGCTAATTACCACATAGCTGTTGAGCTGA
>JAODKC010000241.1:0-16246 GCA_026777985.1 Mormyrops attenuatus
AGTGGCCGGGGAGAGGGAAGTCTGGGTTTCCCTGCTTAGACTGCTGCCCCCGCGATCCGACCCGGAACAGCGGTAGACAATGGATGGATGGCAATAGTCTAGTTGTAAAGTAACAAGTGCAAGGACTAGAAGCTGAGCTGCATACTACAGAGAGAAAAAGTGAAAATAGTTCTAATGTTACTTATTACCCAGGAATACACCAAGACACCAAACACCAATACAGAAAGACACCAAGGTCAGTGGTCCAGTTTGAACTCCTTATAGGATTTCTTCTCTTTTGTGGAGAAGCACCTATTAACTTTGAAAATTGGGGTGCCTTCAAGGAACCTCTGTACTGAACAAGTCCTTTTGAAACCACTCCAAACAAGACCTATGATCTAACCAGCATCTGATCACAACTTTTCTCATGGGTGCACACATTCTTGAATGCCAGGCATTGCTGGTACCTTAAAGCTATTAACCCAAAACTTCTGGTGGCCATCCCTTACGGATGAAGCTAGGGATTTTGTCCTCTCTTGTCTGTCTGCCCAGTTCACGATTCCCCATTCGCAACTCACTGGTATGCTCAAACTTCTGGCAATCATTTACTAAATAGACTCAATAAACACATGTATATATGTACACCTGTTTATTCATGCAATTATCTAATCCAGTGTTTCCCAACACAGTCTTTAGGAACTCCTTAGAGTCCACATTTTTGTTCTCTTCCAGCTCTCAACACACTCGTACCAGGTATGCAATGTTCTTGATTGGCTGAGAGTTGGGAGGAAGCAAAAATGTAGACTGTCTGGGGGTCCCTGAAGACTGAGTTGAGAAACACGGATCTAATCAGCTAATCATGTGGCAGCAGCACAATGCAAAAAATCACGAAGGTTCAGGACAGGAGCCTCAATTAATGATTACATCATTAGAACTGGGGAAAGATGTGATCACAGTGATTTTGATCGTGGCTTGATTGTTAGTGTCAGTTAGTTTGAGTATTTCCATAACACTGCAGATCTCATGGGATTTTCATACACAACAGTCTCTAGAGTTTACTCAGAATGGCACATTAGTGAGTGGAAATTCTGTGGACAGAAACACCTTGATGAGAAACATCAGAGAAGAATATCCAGACTAGTTCGAGCTGACAGAAAAGCTTAGGTTACTCAGCTCACAACAAATCTGGGGGGCAGAAAAGCATCTCAGAATGAACAACACATCAAACCTTGAGTTGGATGGACTACATTAGCAAAATACCATGTTTGGGGTCCAATTCTGTCAGCCAAAAACAGAAAGCTGAGGGTGCAGAGGGCACAGGCTTACCAAAACTGGAAATATGAAGAACATAAGAAATTTACAAACGAGAGGGGGCCATTCGGCCCATCAAGCTCATTTGGGGAGAACCTAAGACAGGAGAAGAATAGCCTGGTCTCAATCTTGATTTCTGCTGAGGCACACAGATGGTAGAATTTGGCTTCACTGGCATAAATCCATAGTCCCAACCTACCTTGTGTCAGCAGGCCAGGCTGGTGGTGGTTTAATGGCATGTGGAATGTTTTCTTGACACACTTTGGTCATGTTAATACTAATCAATCAAGGATTGAATGACAAGTAGTTCTTGAGTTTATGAGCTAATTCATTCCAAATGATGACTCATTAATTGAAAACTCATAAAGTGAGAAGTATTTTCCCATATCAATGTTATAAAAATGATGACTTTGGTTCCAGCCTTTTTTTGTATAAATTTTTGCCAAATAAACAAGTGTATTATTAGAATTAACATTTAATCAAAAATATACACACATAAACAAAAAATCATTGGAGAAAAAAAACACTTCTTTGCCAAAATTGTAACATTCACAGTCAATTTTTGTCACTTTGATTTTCAGCAGATGGGGTGGTTTTCTTTCCTCATGTATCCCATTTTGAGCTGATGAACATGAACATGCTGTGAACATACTGGTGCATAAGTTGAACCCGATGTATTAACAGGATCAAGTTGGGTCTGAAGCAAAGTGGTATAAATTGGGCACCATTGTAAAATAAACCATGAAGTGTAATGCTGCGTATGCGCAGATATGCAAGGTACAAATAGGGCATGTATAATCAGATACTTCAGAAGGCAAAGTTATCTGACAACTTTGTCGGAGGCAGTGCTTGTTGAGTTACGTGCAATTTTTTTTAATTATCAAAAATGAAATTTTTATTTTTAGCAGAAAATTCTTTAAAGACGTAAACTTGTAAATCAGGAGCTCAGAAAGTGACAACTACATGTATAGCATGTGTAGCATGATAATGTCACAAAGCAAAAGTTGTCTCAAACTGGTTTCATGAATATGAAAGTGTCCATCTTTGTGATGTGGTAGAATGAAGAACTGCAGCTGTTTTGAGTACAAAAGGAGGCCCTACCCAGAATTAGTATAGTGTTCCTAATAAAGTGCAGTGTCCAACAGATCTATCCCTTTCAAATAGATTCACTACTCTCCTAGTGGTTGTTGGTAGATATTTGTGCATGTGCCACTTGCAAGGGAAGGGAACTGGCTGAATTGGAATACCAGACATTGTTATTGTAAGATGTAAGAAGTCAAGGACCACAAGTCCAGGGTATGGCAAGTGTTCTGTGATCATTTGGGTTACCCTTAGTTTCTCCTCTGGATTTTATCCTGAAACTAATGGTCAGATGCAATGGCTGAGTTAAGAGATTGAAGGTCAGATTAGAGCTGGGCGGTATGACCAAAATTCTATATCATGGTATTTTTCAAAATTATGACGGTTTCACAGTATTCAACGGTATTTTTTTTCCCCATGCATGAGTGGGCGTTAATCATATTTTCCACTGATTGAGAGAAGTCACAACAGAAGTCATTTCCGATGCCAACTAGCTCTGATGTCATGCCTACGTTGGCAACGATAACCTCCTGAGATCAAGGCGGCCGCAGATTTTGGAGCAAGGCACTGCAGTTGCACTCCAACAGCTGCAAGACCTCAGGGCATGACAGGAAACCCCTGCTCTCACCTGATCTAAGATCTGATTGGTTCAGGTGTTGGATCAACAACAGGACTTTTAGTAGAAATGTTTCCTCTTTTATTTTACTTTGAAATATTTTGATTAATTAATCTGAGTTTTCATTGTGAAGATCGATTCTTTTACAGAATAAATGCTGTGATTTTTCAGAAAAGCAGATTGTATCTGAAATTAGACTTAAGTCGTAGATTACTCTCAGATTACTAAAATAACATCTGCACAGATTTTTCAGTCCTGACAGTCATAATATGTCACAGATCAATAATCGACATGTCTGTCTTGTGTTTCTATTGACAGATTAATGTTTTCATTCAAGCTTAAACAGCAAACTGACATGATGACAGCGTTTCATCACAATTTTACGAAGTCAAGGTCTTTCAACTGAGAGGACAGGGTCCATTGGATGCCTCTGGGTTTGTCTGCTGTTGTGTTGGTTGTGATCCAGTCTATTGCAAGTAGGAAGAGGATGGGAGAGATGATGCACCCTTGTCTCACTCCGAACTGTACAGGGAACCATTCAGTGAGAGTGTTGCACTGCACTCAAATTTTTCATAGAAGATTTTTATGATTGTAATTATCTTAGGTGGGATTCCGTAGTACTGGAGTATCTTCCAAAGAGTGTTACGATGGACACTATCAAACGCCTTCCTGAAATTGACAAAGTTGATGTACAGGGGTGGGTTCCATTCTAAGCACTGCTCTAGGATGTTTCGCAGTGCAAAGGTCTGGTCCATACATCCTCTTCCTTTCCTGAAGCCTGCTTGTTCTTGTCTGAGCCTGGAGTCAATAGCTGGCTCCATTCTGTTAAGGAGGACTCTATAGAACACTTTGCTTTGGATGGACAGAAGGCTGATTCCTCTCCAGTTGTCACAGTTTTTGGTGTCGCCTTTCTTTGGGATTTTGACTATGAGGCCTTTAGACCAGTCTTCGGGGATGGTATTACTGTTCCAGATGTTTTGGAACAGATCAGTAAGGACTTTAGTTGATGTTAAAACGTCGGCCTTCAACATCTCTGCATGGATTGCATCCAGGCCACATGCCTTGCCACTCTTTAGGGATAGGATGGCAGTTTTAACCTCGGAAAGGTCAGGGGGGTTGATGTTGATAGTTCATATCCAGGATGTAGTCTGTTGTTGTGATGTTGGCAGGTTGTTCTGGCTCAGGGTGATTGAGCACTTCCTGGAAATGTTGGACCCATCTGGCTGCTTGCTCACACTCTGATGAGCAAATGTTGCTGTACTTATCCCTAATGTGGGTGCTTTGGCCTGTGTGGTTTCCACAGAGTCGTTTGGTGATCTTATATACAGTCCCCAGGTTCCCAAAGGCTGCGGCCTTCTCTGCTTCCTTTGCCAGGCTTTCTGCAAAGGTCCTCTTGTCTCTCCTTGCACTCTTCTTCACTTCTTTGTCCTTATTTTTATAGTACAGCTTGGCTTTTTCAGTGAGTCGTTGGGATTTGAGGCTCAATAGCTTTGCTTTTAGCTGTTTTCTCTCCTCAATTTTCTGCCATGTTAGTGGATATCCATTCTTTGGCTCCTCTCTGTTTATAGCCTAAGACTTTTTGTGCTGTTTCAGAGTATATATTTTTGTTGATTTTCCATTTGTGGTTTACAGAGGGCACTTTTGTTGCAGAGGTAGCATCTAGTGTGCTAAAGTGGTTCCTCAGTTCCAGCACAAATTCCTTGTTTTCCTTTGGGTAGTGGAGCTTTGAAATATCTCGCATCTTCTTCCGCTGGCCTTGTGGCATCAACCTCTTCAGCTTGAGCTTCATGGTGGGAACGAGCAGGTAGTGGTCACTGTAGGCATCTGCACCTCGATACGCTCTCACGTCTTGTAATGACCTGCGCCACTTTCCATTGATTATGATGTGGTCAATCTGGTTGATGGTTCTTCCATCAGGTGACTTCCATGTGACCTTGTGGATCTTCTTGTGTGGAAATATAGTTCCACCGATGACATGGTTGTTGTTGAAACAGAAATCAACAAGGTGTTCACCGTTGTTGTTTCTTGTGCCATGCCCATGTGTGCCCATTGCCCTGTCATAGTTGGAATTGTCCGTTCCCACTTTGGCATTCATGTCGCCAGTTATCAGGAGCATGTCGTGTTGGGGTACCCTAGACACTACCATTTGGAGCTGTTCATACCAGTCCTCTTTGACCTCCTCCTCAGCCTCATTTGTTGGTGCATAGCACTGCAAGATGGTGAGTTTGCAGAACTTGGAGTTGAGGCGCACTCTGATCAGCCTTTCACTTACTGGTTCCCACTCCAGCAAGGTTTTGGCTTTCTCTTTGGAGATTATGATGGCTACTCCATGTGTATGGGCGCTCTCATGGCCTGAGTGGAGGCCAAAGGCTCCTCCCAGCATAGCTCTTATGGTCTTTGAAGCGAAGCACGCAAGCCTCTCCACCACGGCAAGGTTACAGCACAAGGAGAATATACCACCCAGCACTAGGTCAGATGTATTAACGTGTTTATGCCCGTTTCTGGTGTAATTTTGTAGCAACATGTGCCTAAAATCATACCATGATATGTATCAACAGACCCCACATGCATAAAACCACAATCTGAGTGGCACAGGAGTGCCAGATAACATGTTGTACTTTTCCTACTCATGCATATGTATGTATTTTTGAGATGGTCTAGGGAGAAACGAGAGTTATGAGTAAAAGCATGGGAGAAGAAGTGTAAAGAGAGACATATTACATAATCAGCTGCATGTGTGAAAGGGGAAATTTTGGGGAATTTCTCTGCCTATGAGACATAGGTGTAATTCAGGCAGCGCATTTGCCTACTTTGGGAAAATATCTAGAAAGAATAGTCCCCCCTCTATCAATAAACTCTTTTACAGATTCAGAAAACATACATTAACGTGCAAGATATGTGATGCCATAAACATAAAAATATCTTGGCTATCTCCATGACACACTGAAAAAATATTAAATGTTGAAGTGTTCAACTTAAACTTCAAATATTTGAAGTAATTCCATCCATCAATTTTGTGAAATCACTTGTCCTATTCAGGGTTGCGGGGGATCCGGAGTCTATCCCAGAAGCTATGGGCGCAAGGCAGGCAGCAACCTAGGGTAGGACGCAAACCCATACTTTTTAGTTGTCTCAATGTAAATAATTAACTCAGTTTAGCCTGCAAAAAACAGGTTAGTTACATTTACATGACACGTGTAAACATGAAGAAGCGCACAATACCTTTGTTTTAATGTTTCAGTGTATCACACCTCAGGGCTCACAAAATTTTGAAAATCCTCGGTAGCCCTTTTGCAGGCAATCTTCAGATTTTGGTAGTACAAAAAGAATTTAACTACCCTGAATAAAAAAGTCAATTTTGTGATGTAGAAAGTTAGATATAATCAAAAGCAAAAACATTTATTTTCCAAACACAAATAGCAACAATGATACATAAAATATTCAACAATCGTTAATATCAGTCAACATAAATATGATTCTAACTGAACTGAAAATTGTTTGAACAAAATGATGAATTTGAACATCAGTCAGTCTGTATCAGATTTTGAATCTGAGGGTGCTTTTCCACTGCATGAGGTACTGTACTTTTGGTTTGGTACTATTAGTACTTTCCCCTTTCCATTGACTTCCGGTAAAGTACCAGTACCAAAAACTTCCAGTACCTGAAATGCCAAACCAACTGGGGTACGTCTTTAGTACTTTGAACCTTTGTTGTAGGACTTCAAATGCATTCTTTGTCGACTGGTAATGCAAATAGGTTGCCTCTGAAACACAATACAATGCCTGCTTGAAAAAAGTTGTGAACTCAGATAACAGCAATAAACAAAGTAAAAAAGAAATAAATGGAATAATAATGGATGTGTGGACAAATTAAGTGATCCAAGCTTTAATTGCGATCTGGTCTGAAGAACATATACAACATCAGGATGGCATGACAAGAAATACATTTTTTTTCAACTATTGCAATCTGATTTTGTTGTAATAAATATTGGGGTATTGGTGAAGCAATAAAAGGAGTTCAATATAAATTTCTCACAAACTTGTAGAAGAAAATGATTATGATTGTTTTAGAGAAAGCATGCAAGCGCTCATGCAAAAGCAGGAGAGATTAACTTTAAACTGATTTTTAAACATATACTAGATAATTTTGAAAAGGAGCAATCAGTAAAAATGCAAAACTTGCCAGGTTTTTTTCTTTGACACAGTAAAAATGTTTTAGCAAAACTTAAACTCTATAAACGCTATAATGTCCATACTGAATTGAAAGTAAGAAAAAGCCTGATCAAAATCTAGCTGACTAGCGATGTAAAAATTGCATGTGCATAATATGCGACGTTGGTATCAATATCTGACATCACCCAGCCCTATAATATACTATGTATAGCCATTTTTCAAATTTGGTACAAAATACCCACTTTGCATTGTGATGTCATTCAGGGCTAGTGCCAGTTTTTACAGCAGTGGAAAACCAACACCTTGAAGTACTATGCTTTTGGTACTTATCTGAAGTACCAAAGGTACGGTACCTGGTGCAGTGGAAAAGCAGTCTAAAAAAGAAGCAAGAACTAGACTTCTTTACAGGGGATGACAGCAACTGCACCAATTGTGTTTGCCAAATATCATACCTAAGAGAGAAAAGAGGAGAAGTAAACTCATTGCGCACACACACACAGGCATACATGTCTCTGTGGACCAAATATCATGATTAAAATCTTGTTTATTCTGTGATGGGTTTTTTTCATTCAAATAGAGAATAAAGGAGGGAATATGCTTTCACCTGAAGTGTAATTTCAGGTAGCCCATCGGGACACCGGGCTACTGATTTTGCAAATCCTGCACTCCTAGTCAAAATGTGCGAGCAGTTGTACTTTTGCTCCAGTCATTCGGTTGTTAACAGGAGTCTTTAGCCATGGCTATTGGGGATACCCACCATCACCTTAAACATAAGCAAAACATATATGACAACTGTAGTATATTGACAAAACATGATGTGTGCTGCTTATTGTAAATGTTTAGAACACTAGTTGAAATGGTGCTCGTGGAAAAAAATGTGCCATTCATTTGTTGTGAAATAAATAAAAATAATGCTTACTAAGTAACCATGCATTTCCAAAAGCCCTGTTGCTTAATCTGTGGCGGTATTTTGCAATATGAAGCTGTGTTAAATGAGAGGGTACAGCATGTGTTATCTGCGAACTGGCCAAGGCGCTGTTTAAGCTGCGCTATACATACGTATATCTCCTTCTCAGTGTTTTCAGAAACAATACTTGTTGTCCAAACAGGCTAACTGGTGTCAATATCTCCCTTGGACAAAACAGACCCAGAACTCCCTAGTTCATACTTCTGTATGCCTCACCCTTTTCCAATGTGTTCTATGCTAGTAATCTCTGCTGTTCTCCAGAGAATAAGGCCCAATCCAGCTTCATGATCAGAGAGCTGTTAAGATGCAAACATGATTGCCATCATTGCCCTGCTAGTTGATTCAAACCCTGGATGGATTTGATTGTCCATCAGGAATATTAAGCTCCTTCTCTTGTACAAAAACCGTAACCCTCAGTAAAGTAGTCTGTTTAGGACTATAATACAAAAATTACTTATCGTTGGCAGCTGCCACCATGATATTGGATTGTACCTGCATTCCACAACTCTTTGCTCATACTTGTATAGTCTAATGAACCTGCCTTCTGCTCCTGCTTACACCACTCATGTTGATGCGGAATGTGTCCACTCTACCCTTTATCACTGATGCCATGCTGGTGCTGATAGCAATGCTTGAAAAGGAGCTGGGTCTCAGGTGGTACATAAGTGGCACATCATCGGCATCCCGCTGCCACGCATTGCTGACCTGCAGCATACATGGTGCCTGCGGCGGGCTCGCAGCATCATCAACGATGCCTCACACCCCAGCCATGTACTGTTTACATTGCTCCCATCAGGGTGGTGCTACAGGAACCTTAGATCCAGCACCAGTAGGTTTTCTTTCATGACCCCATCACCATTCTGAACTCTCAAGCTGTACCACTTAAAAACAATGAAACAAAGGGTGAATCAGTTTTTGACTGTCCAGCAGCTACAGGAAACACATGAAACCTGACCTAGCCAGTAGCATCCCATAATGCATAGTCTGACAAAGAGCTTGCACAAATAATAATAATAATAATAATAATCATCATCATCATCATAATTTTTCCAGTGATCTGATAATATCATTTCTGTATGATTCCAATCATAGTTTTAAATCAAAATTTGCAACTCTGTGAAGCTCAGCTGCTAACACAGGGAGAGACAAGGTGTAACAGATGAGCTCAGCCTCCCCTCTGATTGAGCAACTGCAAAGGGAGCACTAATCATGTAAATATTCACCTGTTTTAGACCACAAACTAAAATTTACAGCATTACTGCTACCATAAGGAACATATATGAAATAAAACAAACATTAGCTGAACACTACACTGTATCTTACTTTCAAGTCAAGTCAAATAGGTTTATTTGTCATCTCAGCCATATACACAGTATACAGTGAAAAGGTGCACAAAAAAGGACAGAAACAACACAGGACTACACAACTGCAATATACAGCACAAGATAATATACAGGGCAGTCGACAGTAGTAACCGTGCGGGTCTGAAATGGATATTTGAGTAATTAGTTGTCATGGATCACTCCGGGGTATCCTTATCGTCATCCCAGCCATGCCCCCCGGGGATTCCAACCGATAGGGCTTCTCTGGGGTGATGAGCCCTATCGTCCCGTTTTTCTGGTTTTGCTGGTTTCTCCATTTTTAGACACACCTATCCTAGCTGTTTCAATTTCTCTCTTGATCAGTACTCTATTTCTGGTGACCCGGTTTGTTGATCTACGAGAGATCTTCATGGTTTGCCCTGAGTTTGAGCAATTTTCCCTGTGTCCAGTTCCCTGTACTGTATATCGACTCCTGCTTCACCTCCTGGATTCCATGTTTTTGCCCATCCCTCTCAGTATCGACGCTGATCTCCTGACCCTTGCCTGGATTACCGACCACAGTCTTCGGCTATGCCCTGGTCACCTTAACCCGATGCTGATCTGCGTCAGTGTCTATCTTCTGAATCATCCAACAATAGTGTTATTGCAGATACAGTATTTATGACTTATACTGTATTTTAGCAGTAAGACGGCAATAAATAGTAAATAAAAGTTAACAATAGTAGCAGCAGGACAGAGAGTGTGCAGTATATAATAAATTAAATTGCTTATGAAATCGTTTGTAATAATGTAAGAGTCTGACAGACTTTCCTATCCTGGCAGTGAAGGCCTGTATGCTACAGAAACTTTTTCCAGATGGAAGGAGGGAGAAGAGGGTGTGGGAGGGGTGTGTGGGGTCATCCACAATGCTGGTGGCTTTGAGGATGCAGCATGACGTGTAAATGTCTGTGACAGAGGGGACAGAGGCGATGATATTTTCCACAGTCCTTACTATACTCTGTAGGGTCTTGGGGTCTGAAGTGGAGCAATTCCCGTACCAAGCCGCGATGCAGCTACTCAGGATACTCTCTATAGTTCCTCTGTCGTATGTGATGAGGATGGGGGGGCAGGAAATAGAGATGCTGCTGGGCTTTTTTGGCAATGGAGCTGGTGTTCAGGGTCCACGTAAGGTTCTTCGCGATGTGAACACCAAGGAACTTAGTGCTCTGGATGATCTCCACTGGCAATCTGTAGATGTTCAGTGGAGAGTGGCCATGGCGTGGCCTCCTGAGACCAACAACCATCTCGTCGTGTTCACATTCAGACAGGTTGTTGGTTCCACACCAGTATGTTAGCCGTTGCACCTCCTCTCTGTACACCGCCTCATCACTCTGAAATAAAGTACTTAACCCTCCTGTCTTTCAGCACTCCTATAACACTGGCAGAAAGTTTCCCCCACTGTCCAATGCAGAATTCCCTAAGCTGTGTGATGTTTGCATGTACTTCCGCTTGAAATCACCCCACAGCATCTCTTGTCATGACTTGGCCATTCCAGAACTCTCCATTTCTTTCTTGTAAGATATTCCTTGGTAGATTTACTGGATTGTTTTGGGTCATTGTCATTTGCATGGTCCACCCCACTTCAACTTCTGGACAGATATTTTCACATTGTTCTCAAGCACCCTCTGTTATGATAAAGAATTCATAGTGGATTCTATGATGCTGAGCTGGCCAAGTTCTGCTGCAGCAAAGTAGCCCCAATCCATGACATTTCCACCCCCATGGTATGAGGTTCTTTTGCTCAAAAGCTGTCTTTGGTTCACGCCAAACATGTCCTTGTTGTGAAGGCAAGAAGATGGACACTGACACGGATCTGCTTCAGGTATTCCCATTTATTAAGTCTTAACAACCCGATGTGGGTGCAGGGTTCCAAAACTGAAGAAGGTAACCAGGGGACTGGGCCAAATCCGTAGTCAGACTTCAAGGTGGGGGTCAGGCGATCGACATCGGTAACAGTACAGAGGCATAGAGCAATGGTTCTCAATCCTGTTCCTGGCGCCCCACCTGCCAGAATGTTTTCGTTCCAACCCTACCTTAATCAGGCATATATGGTCCTTAATAGGCTAAAGCTGGTTAGAGACTGAACGCGGCATGCGCTGTGCGTGCCCCATTCAAAAAAACAGCGGTGTCCGCTCAACGCACTGTGCTCGCCGCGCTGCTTCTGCGCAAAGAGTAAGCGTGGTTTTCAAAACTCTCTCCTGTCATTTTGCCTCGCGCTCAGTAGTGACGATGTATATTTCGCAACTCAGACACGGACACGGACAAAACGTTTTTCCACCATTTCGATTTCTGTGCCCGGTTCGGTGCCTTGTTTCTATTGATCGCACGACAATGTGTCACAGCACGCAGCAGTCAAAGTTCAACAAAGTTCATCTTTGACCACAGTGCTCGCGCAAGCTGCCCGAGCAGCGTGCGGCACGGAGTACAGCGTAGTGCGTGCCGCGTTCATTCTGAAACCGGCTTTAGCCTATTAAGGATCATCTGAGCCAGACTGAGATAGAGTTGGAACGAAAACATTCTGGCAGGTGGGGCGTCAGGAACAGGATTGAGAACCACTGGCACAGAGCGAGGTCGGGGTTCCAGGCAGGGGTCCGGCGATTGCCGTCGGGGAAACACACCATGAATGGATATAGCGCACCGAAAGAAGTGGAAACTAGGAACAGCTGGGATAGGAGTGTCTGAGACCAGAGCAACCAGTAAAACTAGAAAAACTGGACGACAGGGTGCTAAGCCTCGGGGAAGCCCTATCAGTCGGAATCCCCGGGTGCCGTGGCTGAGATGGCGATGGGGATTCTCCAGCACGATCCATGACAGTCTACTGTTACTGTGCCCAAATAGTTCAATTTCAGATTCATCTGTCCAAAGCACATTGTTCCAAAAGTCCCGGTCTTTGTCTAGGTGGTCTCTGGCAAACAGTGTTGCCCAGATATTTTTTGACAGCAAGGGTTTCCTACTTGCACAGCTCCCAGGCAAATCAAACTAAACCTGTGCAGTCTCTTTCTGATGGTAGATGAATGTACCTTTACATCAACTGTGGCAAGAGCCTACGGTATCACCTGTGATGACATTTTATTTTCCAGACAGTGGAATGGCTGATTCCAAACTCTCTTGAGATTTTTTTATATCCTTCCCAGACTCATTTGCATCTACAAGCTTCTTTATGAAGGCATCAGAGGGCTCTTTGGATCTCACTATGGTGATGCCATTCATTTCAACAATCAAGAGCAAACCAAACTAAATCTCTGTTGTTTAAATAAGACAGGCTCCACCAAAAAGCTCTGTAACGATGTTCTAATAATTTTCATCCGATATGGTGCACCTGAATCTAATTCTAGGCATTTTAAATAATGATGAATGTGAGGGTGTCCTAACTATTTCCTCAGTGGAAATCAGCACCTTAATTCATTTCTTTTCGTAAATAAGTGAATTAGTTTCTTGTTTTTGCATTGATGATGCAATTACATCACCTTTATCTACAGATATAATTTGAAAGAAGATTTAATTCTGATATTTTAATATTTCTTAATAAAGAACTAAATATTTAATGGGATGTCCTACTTTTTTCACATAACTGTATGTACTTCATGACAAGCCTCTCAAAGCACTTTTCTCTCAAAGATGATGGGTGTGAGTGCAACGGGATGGTAATCATTGAAGCAGGACACTGGAGACTTCTTTGGCACAGGGATGATGGTGGTGGCTTTGAAGCATGTTGATGCTTCAGTAGTGCTCAGAGAGATACTGAAGATGTCTGTAAGGACATCTGCCAGCTGGTCTGCACATCCCCACAACCATGTTGTCTGGTCCAGCAGCCTTCTGGGGTGATGTGGCACAGGAGGTAGTGAGACCGTTCGGCAACTGGAGGATTGCAGGTTTGAACCCAGCTCCTCCTGACCTCATCAAAGTGTCTTTGAGCAAGACACTGAACCCCAAATTGCTCCCGGTGAGCCGGTTGGCGCCTTGCATGGCAGCCTCCACCACCTGTGTATGAATGTGAGTGTGAGTGTAAACGTGAGGCAAATTGTAAAGCGCTTTGGAAAAAAGCGATATATAAATGTCCATTTACCATTCTGTGGGTTGAGTCCGAGTAGAGTTCTACTCACAACAGGTAGAGCACCTGGTTATTGGTCTTCCTCGCGTCTGTGTCATTCTGTGCTTTGAACACTACGTAGAAGTGATTCAGCGCATCTGGAAAGGAAGCCTCACTGTCACAGGTAGGTGGAGATGTAGTGGGTGATGGTCTGGATGCCCTGCCACATGCGTCTTACGTCCCCAGCTTCTTGGAAGAGGCTGTGGATTCTTTGAGCATTTGCCCGGTCAATGGTACGGGACAGGTTGGCCATTGCTCTTCTCAGGGCAGCGCGCGTACCTCTGCAGTCATCCATGGTTTCTGGTTGGGGAACGCGATGATGGTCTTGGAGATGGTAATGTCATCAGTGCACTTGCTGATATAGCTGGTCACTGATGCTTTGTACTCCTCCAGGTTGGTAGAGCTGCTGTAGGTTGCAGCTTTCCTAAACATGTCCCAGGCAGTGTATTCAAAACAGTCCTGAAGTGCAGAGATGGCTCCTGGGGGGCAGATTTTCATCTGCTTCATAACAGGCGTTACACGTCTGACAAGCTGTCTGCTGGGATCAGTAGCCAAGGTAGGGGCGGGACTCGGCCCAGTATGCAACAGTAATGTTTGTGTAAACACAGTCAAGAATGTTCATCCCCCTGGTTGCAAAGTCCACATACTGATGAAATTTAGGGAGAACTGACTTGATTTGTGTGGTTAAAATTACTGGCTCCAATAAACAGTCCATCTGGGTGTGTGTTTTGGAGCTTGCTGATAGCTCCGTAAAGTTTAGCCAGCGCATTGTTTGCATTAGCGCTGGGTGGAACACATAACTGTGACAATGAGCACGGTAGTGAATTGCGTGGTAAGTAAAATGGTCTGCATCTAACAATCATAAATTCCAGCAGCGGTGAACAGTAAACTAGATACCAGCACAGCATTCCTACACCATTCTCGGTTGATGTAAACACATAAGCCCCCTCCTCGGGTCTTACGGGACAGAGCTTCATTTCTAACCGAAAAGAATGCTAGCAAGCCAGATAGCTGTATTCCATTGTCCAGGATGCCATCGCTGAGCCATGTCTCCATAAAAGCACAGGTACAGCAGTCCCTGAACTCATGCTGGGTAATCTGCTGTGTCATAGTCCAATGTTTTATCCAGTGAGCGTATATTGGCGAGTAGGATGGACAGGATAGGTGGCCACGTAGTGCTGGCTTTTAGCCTAGCATGGACCCCTGCCTGCTTTCCTCACTTCCGCTTCCTCGTGCACCACTTATGATGTCTCCTCCTCCAGCTAGCAGCATCAGAAGGCGCCGTGGTCTGAGGGCCTGGTCCCCATAGCAAGCCGAGATTGCATAGCTTGTCCAACAGTCCATCCTCAAGGTTGTTTTTCTGTCGGTGTTTTAGTTTTAGCAGGGTCTGATAGACATTGTTCTGCCCTCACTGTACGTCCCGTGTACAGCTTTGCAGGAAGCTAAACACTCCTCAAAGAAAGTAGCCAGTAAAAACTTTTTAATGTCTTTAATGGAAGACATGTGAATCTGTAATATTATATAAAAGGAAGCGTAACATATTTGTAACAACTCAAGAGACTTACGTTAAGATATGAAAGCACTCATTGGCATGAAATAATATAAAACATCATCTGCACAGTAATATAGAATAGTAATGAACAAACACTAATCATGTTCGCCTAAGTGTATGGCATGTCATCAAATTATACATTGCAAAACAAAACACACTTCACTCCTGCACATCTGCAGGTAGATTATTAACTCCTAAATGAAGTTTGTACATGTCACACAGCTAAAACAAAGTTACATGAAATATTCCAAAATCGATAGAATATACAAATACTACATAAATATAATGCACCATATTCATTATAACTCAAATAACTTACAGTCTATGAATCTCTGAAGAGGACAATGGGGCTGACAGACACGTGACATTCAATACTGACTATCTTTATTAACTAGAATAACAAAATGGCTGGGCTGCAACAGCAGAGGGCGCTAATTCCAGATTTTCGGAATAACTCTCTTTTCATTTATTTCATCTAATTGCTTTTGTATTTATGTATTTTAGTATTAAGCAGTGTTTAGATTATTTTATACAACCCCATCAATGTATAATATGCCAAGAACAATAGGATTAGGATTTTTTCATGGGAACAGATTAATCATTTTCCCTTTATTTCTTGTGGGAAAAATTTGTTTGGTATACGTCCTGTTTGTCCAAGGATCTGGAACGGATTAAGGACGTAAACCGAGGTACCACTGTATGTGTTCTTATTTATACGTATTTATAAATAATTGCACTGTGTCCGTTCACCACCAGTAACTGTACATAAGCAAGATAGCTGAGCTATTGAAGTGTACTCACAAATATGGAAATATTAATTAAAATTCACCCGTAAAGAAACCTGTAAAACCAAGGAGTGTTGCTTGGTTTTGTAGAAAGATATTGCAGCTGGAAAACTAACTTTACAATGTGTAATCGTTAAGGTTTAAACCCAAACCCACTGGGGTATACCTCTCTGGTATTCTCGCTTGATGATGTATATGTGGATAGGCGAATCTTTACTAAATATTCCAGAAAATGGGTCCAAGTTTAGAAGTTTAGAATAAGAACATAAGAAATTTACAAACGAGAGGAGGCCATTCGGCCCATCAAGCTCGTTTGGGGAGAACCTAACTAA
>JAODKC010000242.1:0-16210 GCA_026777985.1 Mormyrops attenuatus
GGCTTATAATCCATGCACGCGAATATACACATACATGCAGATAAACGTGTCATTACAGTTTTGCTGTTTACTTTTGTCTTTCAAAAGCATTCACTCTGTAACGCTAGTTTAACGCGAACAGATGAACCCGTTTCTGCTACCCTCCCCTGTAAAGCTAGCTTGCTAGCGTAGGTTAACCAATGTGAAAATACCAACTTTAGAAGACAAAAAAATGCATATTAAGTAATATTACTTAAACAAAAAACATCTTGCTTGCCCTTATGAAAATGCCGAGAGCAAACACGCATGAAGGGAGACATCGATCGTGTTGAAAGTGATTTGAACTGCATACCTCCACAATGGCGATACACCCACAATACACTGCGGATATAGCGAGTGTGACATCACCTGTCAAAGACCGATCACTGTTTAACCGTTTTTTTGGATTAACATCTCAAGCTGGCAAACGGTAAGCATTAACAAGCAGGATACCGGTGGGGGCGGGGCTTATACACATAAGGCTATAAATAATATTTGATTTAAATATTAATATTTGCTGTCTTCTGTGCAGATGATTGATTTTTGTGATCTATTGACGGACAATATAGTATTTTGAAGGGTTTTCGGGTGACTAAAATAATTTTAAGCGAGAAAACGTCGCAAACTTTGAAGTCAACCAATTTTGAACCGGTTTGAACTGGTTTTAACGTACGCAAACTGTATCCCTGAAAGTAGTCTTTTGAGCTGGTTTCTTCTGTCTGCTGTTACTCGTCTCCTGGGCGATAATCCAGGTTTTCCCATGTGAGTAATACTTTGGTCTACGTATTAAACATTTTATAGTCTTATAGTCATAAAATGTATTATTTTTAAAATAATTGTTATAATGCAGCGATCATGAGAGTTATATCGACTGCAGCCCTGAAAGCTGTATAACGCGCGTTTTCCCTCTGTTTAAGTGGCCAATTATTCAGGACAAGCTTTCTGCGTGTCTGCGTGACTTGAAGAGCTTTTCTCATGCGAGTAATTCAGATTTTGGTAATTTTCAAGACTGTTTTTTTTAATAGAATTTTCTAATTTTAAATTTCAGCTAAAAAATATCACTTTATTATAAAAGTGACTAGCATAATATAATTTTTCAGACCAATTTAAATTAAAATTTCACAGTGTCATGAAAGATGGATTACAATAGGACTTGGAAGCGCCGTCGTACAGAAGTGCAGGCATTAGCAGAAAGTTCAGAAAGTGATAGTGATTTGCAAACAATACACAGAGAGCTCAGTGGATCGCAGATGCATTCTGAGGGACCCTCTGAGTCTCTATCAAGCAGGGATTTTGAGGCAGAAAGTATGTATTTGTCATCAGAGGATTCTGAATTAGAAGAGAATAGACACAACAATCCACACGAAACATTCGACTTTAGTAAGGAGTTGAGAATATGGGCATGTAAAAACAAGTTATCCAGATCTGCCATTGGTGACATGTTAACACTGCTTCGAAGAGCAGGTCATCAACTTCCAAAGGACCCACGCACATTTCTGTCAACACCACGGACTGTTACTGTGCAGGAGAAATGTGGAGGATATTACTCCTATTTTGGCCTAGAGTTTTACATAGAGAAAATAATATCAAATAACCCTGCATACCTCCAAGACCATAATTCAGTTGAGTTACATGTCAGTATTGATGGTGTACCTCTCTTCAAGTCAACAAGTGATCACAATACTGGTGACTTTCAGTACTTTTCGACCTTTTTTGGTAGCAGTTTTTTTAGGGAAATCAAAACCAAATGGTGTAGGTGATTTCCTTGAAGATTTTTTAGAAGAATACTCCAGATTAAAGGTGTCAGGAATGAGGGTGATGGACAAAGCGTTGACTGTGTCAGTCAAATGCTTTATTTGTGATACACCTGCAAGGTCATTTTTGAAGTGCATCAAAGGACATACAGGTTATCATTCGTGCGAAAGATGTGTGGTGAAAGGCTCTTGGAATAAAAGAATCATTTTGTACACCCCACAACCATTGCCAAAAAGAACTGACGAAGCTTTCAGCCAGGTTGCATATGGAGAAACACATCAGATTGCAAAATCACCACTATATATTTGCATACCGCAGTTGATGCGAAAGGTGGTCTGTCTTCCGTATCGGAATGGACATGTGTTGCTGCCGCTGTTACATGGTGATGAACGCTATTGAAACAGTAAGTACTGATGTTCCTTTTTGTCCAGATTTTCACTAGGCAAGAATTTAGAAGTAGAACATGTCTTAATGTTTTCTAACCAATTTATGTCAGCAAGAGAGCTTTATGTTTGTTTGAACCATCACCAATAAGAAACTGTTATAAAAATTTTACTGTAAATTTATTTTCTGTCCATAGCATGGAGAGAATGAAATGGGCACGGGCTGTCTGGATGGAGAATTCCCGTGAAGAAGAGGGTGTTGTTCCACTAAACTGGATCAAAGACAAAAATGTGTTTTGGCCAGCGGTCACTAATGCTAGTGTTTTACACAAGAGGTGCGCTGAGCCCGATGTAGAAAAATGGAAAAAATTTAAGCTTATAAAGATAAAACATTTATCTGGTAAGTGAATTTTATGTACATTAATTTAAGTAAAAGCATGAAGAAGAAATTGAAGAACACATTGAAATTGTTTTCTTCTTACTTTTCAGTCAATATGGAAGACTGTGAAGAGTATAATATAACCACGGCTGTTGAGAATACTGATGAAGAGGTTCCTAAGAAGCGCCAGGCTAAACGAAAACACAAAAATGATTATGTATATGACAGCGACCTCATAAATAATGGTATATCAGAACATCATTAGAAAATTTCAGATATAATAGTTTTCTATAATCAAATGCTTCATAATAAAATGTGTAATTGTGGATGTTTCCAAAGGTTTGACTTTTTGATATATGCTCAGTATGTTTTTTAACTTCGCTATGTTTTGTTTAAACATGGAGTAATTGCACACTGTATGTACAATATTACAGAAAGTCCTGGAAATCAAACTCCAGAAAGGAGTAGCAGTACTCCTTTGCCAGAAGTCCCAGACGTACCAAAGCCTCCACCTGGTAAGTCCAGAGCAAAGCCCATCCTTTCTTCGAGCTCTGAGGACTCTGAATCGGACAAGGAAACACAAACAACTTTAAGGTATGAAATCTGTATTTTGTAGATGGTTCTAATGAAAAGTGTGAGAAAATTGTAAGGTTTAGATTGAAAGGAGCACATTTTCCATTTGCTCAAATTGTGTATATTGTGACACATAGAGTTCACCGGGCATCCCATTCACCATCGCATGGAGGTCACCGGACATCCCGTTCCTCATTGTGTGGAGGTCACCGGACATCCCGTTCACCGTGGCGTGGAGGTCACCAAACATCCCATTCACCATCGCATGGAGGTCACCGGACATCCCGTTCCGCATTGCGTGGAGGTCAACGGACATCCCGTTCACCGTCGCATAGAGGCCACTGGACATCCCGTTCACCGTCGCATAGAAGCAATTGGCCATCTCGTTCACCTTCAGTTAGATGTCACCAGGAATTGCGATCATCTTTACAAAGAGATTACCACTCATCACGGTCATCCTCAAGAACAGGTCACAAGAGACGTCAGTCTTCTCCATGCTCTGTGTCTGACTTAAGCAGGGACCACAGGTTGTTAGAGAGGGAAAGTAGCAGGTAAATACTTATGATTAGAGAAAGACAGGCTTTGTGGAGATTGAACTGCAGTGTGTTAAGTTTTCACAGTATATGTTTTTATGTTGTTCATGGTGGGGCAGTTGGTGGCCTAAAGGTAGAGTGTTTGCCCCGTGATCAGAAGGTTGCTGGTTCGAATGACAGACTGGTAAAATTACCACTCGGGTACTCATGAGCGCACAGTACTGTCCTCGAGCACTACTTGGGGCAGTTATTGGTGTAACAGTAGGATGTTCGCCCTGCAAACATAATGTCGCAGGTTCAAATCCAGGATTGGTAAAGTTACCAATGAGGTACTCCTGAGCAAGGTAACCTCCTCTTGTTCGCTCCCCACTGCTCCTTCATGGATGGATGATTTTACAGAGGTCACATTTCACATTTGGTGTGTGGTGTGTTCACAATGATAAATAATCACTCACTTTCACCTATTTTTGTTCTAGTGGCAAGTTCAGAGAATGTCCTTCACGGATGCTTAGTGCAACTAAATCTCACCATGACAGATTTCCAATGACAGAAGAAAGTAAGTAAAAAGACCAAGTTTAGATAGTGGATAATCGAAATACAAATGTAATGTCCTTCCCCCCTTGCTTTTGTATTGTCTGTAACATCAGGGTTTCAAAAAAGGTGCCTTCATCTTCTATTGGAAATAAGAGATCTGCTGGCACACCAAAATAGGAAACTTCAAATGGAGGGGAGAGGACATGTACCAGAAGTTGTCCAGATGGGCAGCCTTGATGCCTTGTACAACTTTGAAAATGAGTTGCGAGATGAAAAAGAGAGAGAGAGATGGGTAAGACAAAAATCTAATTTTTACTCTATGAAGAACAGCAAATCATATCAGCTGTTGAAAATAGGTACCTGGTGGAATGTGGATTAACAGTGGATTAATTCTGTCACTATAGTATAGATGAATTATTGAAGAATATTTATTCACCATTATCTAATACATTGAATTGATGTCAGATTACCAGTTCAGTTCATTATTTACTTGACAAATTACATTGCCATGGTGCATATTTAAGCATATCTATTCACACGATTGCCGTTATAGTCACAGCTGCAAAGCTTGTCTTGTGAATAAATTTGTTGGAAACAGACATCAGCAAATAATACTGTTGAGATCTTCATTACCTAGTTAACCTCTGTGCTGGTAATAGAAAAATACTTTATTAGTAATTATTTAGTCACTTTATTTGTGTTTATTTTTAGTGCAAATGTATTAGTTTTTAAATAGTTTTTTTAAAACATTTTTGAAGGAACCCTAGAACATTCAGTAACAAAATATGTATCATTAAATGCTCTATGTTATATGTGATTTCAGTTTAACAAGTGCATGACAATTGGTGGGGCTACTCCGAAGGACATGGTGAAAAATTTGACCAACAGGTATGTTTCAACATCACTGTGTATTTTTATCATGTTTCCCAAATACCTGTTTAGTACATGCACCATTTGACCAATTAAAGCCATTATCAATTAATATTAGTTTTTTAACATAAAAGTCATGCAAGTTTAAGCCAAAAATCACAGCACACTGTCTATTCACCCTGCCTATTAATTGTCATATGCATTTTTTCAGAAGTTATGTAACAATAAGGTATAGTAGAGGTTGACTGACATGGGATTTTATATAGCCGATGCGACAATATTCTGAAGTCAGGGTCAGCCAATGGCCGATATGCTGGCAATTTCTTTGGCTGACAATTGGACATTTTACTCTGTTGGCATGACAAAAGTCACACTAATAATAACAGATACGCAAAATTGATTGACCACTAACTTGAAATGTCTCAAATGTTCATTTTGTACACTTCTCTTTGTATACCTCACTGTACTGTCTAAATTAAAAAATGTATAAACCAATGAATCAGATAAAACAAGTTAAAAAGATGTTTAAGATGTTAAAAATTGTCAAACATTTATCAAGCTGAATTTTTATTAGGTTTAAGAGTATAAGTAAACTAACATAAGTATAAGCTTAACTAACATCACTAAAACTTCGAATATAACTTAAAATAAACTAAACTGAAATAAATAAATCAAGTAGAGTGTACCCATTGTGAACCATTGTGATTAATCGGTCAGTTATAATGCCTGATTGATATCCAAATACATTTTGATGTGATATGAATACACTGATTTCAATATCAATTAGGGGTGTGCAAAAAAATCGATTGACAAAAGAATCGCGATTCTATCTCTACCGATTCAAAATCGATTCATACAGGACACAAAATTGATTCATATTTCCCATTTTGTAACGGAGCAAGTTTAATCGTTAGTCCAGATAGGAGTTTGCTAATCCTATAGATGACACAATGCCGATTTCTGCTCTGATAGTAATCCTTGGTGTGAGCAAGGTCCGTGTATTTTTGGTATTTGAAATTTCCTTTCAGAAAATCATTTTAAAAAGAAAACGAGGCATTTCATTCTCAACTTAGAGGAAAAATGAAAAAGCAAAACAACAATTTTTTCGCACATCAGAAAAGGAAAACGCAAGAAACAAGAACGAGAAAACGCCCTTTATTTATTTTGGCTGAACTGGAGGTTTTTGTAGGTCAACAACCTGGACTGTGGTAAAGTTGGTTTAATGTTAGACATTTGTTTGATATTCACGATGGACTCCTTTTTTATGACAAAACGAAGCATACAATTTCAAACAAATCGATAGGATACTGAGCAGAACAAGGAAGACAACACACTACAACCACATTTTTTTAACAAATCGCGCGATTATTATGTGTAGTTACTTTAAATACTACGGCTGTCCCTTGCAATCTCTATGGTCCCGGTCGTTTCAGCGCCGCAGCATTAGGGATCATCGCAAAATTACACAACTGTGTTTAAACAAATCCATTCTGTTCTAAGGCCACTTGCTCTGATAAACTCAAACTGATTTTAAAGTACGTAGGTGTACCCTCCTGATGTACTACAAGGCCGATTTTTAAATAATTTCAGTCCTTTAATTTATTATAATTTTTATTATGTTTTATTTAAACTAATCTATTATTTTAAAACACTCTGCACATGCTACAAGGCTTTTTTTTATCTTATTTTTGTAGAACTTTTGAGTGTTTTATCTAAATCCTGAAAGCTGTTTGAGGTCACTGGGGCAAGTGGCTTTAGAGAATAATAGATTTGTTTAAATAAAACAAAAATTATAATAAATTCATATAATAATACTAGATTAATCGATAAGAAAATCGATAGAATACTCGATTACAAGAATCGATTGTTGCAGCTCTATCTGGAAGAGAATTACATTTCCCACAATCCCCTGATGGCATGTGGAGCCGCGTCACAAAATGATGGATGTGTGTTCTGGAATAAAGGCAGAAGATCTCAATAAACGGCTGTATTGTAAATAGAATGCTGGTTATTGTGCTTAGTTATCAGATACAATGAGTTTTGTCTGTAATAAATGGAAAGATTTAACTGAACTGTAGCATTTTAGCAATTAATAGCGCTCACTCACGTACGTGTACGTGCATTCTCACACACGCAGCATGTGTGTTTACATCGTGAAAAATGTCATTTATGCATTTTTAATGTTTAATTCAATTTTTATGCACTGAATATCCCACAAATACTTTAACAAACAGAAATCAGATCTTGTCTTGATTGCTCCACTGAAAACATGCATCATTAATAATTAGCGTCTGTGTCAAACTCAAGCCTCGCATATTCTAGTGAGTGAAATAAATTACACAAAGCTTCGATTCTAGAGAAATTGCTTAGGCCATTTTTCGTAATCAAATTATTCACGTTATTTTAATAATCATTTCAGCACTACAGCAGATATCAGCTCGAAATATAGTGCAAATCTAAGCATCGGTCCGATGCTGATGACATTAAAAATAAGCAATTTAGGTCAACTCTGATGTGATTTTGATGTTATCTTATATCCCTCACTAAAATGTCTGCTTATAATATGAAATCATACTCATATGGTATCTACAACAATTGTGTCAGACATTAATTGATACAATAATTTCCTTAGATCATAGTCTGAATACCAGGTAGATCTTATTTGCTTTTTGTTAATCATATGAAATAGTTCTTTGAAGATAAATAGATAAGTTTGTTTTCTTCTAGATTCTTTACCAATTCACTTATGTGTCAACTAAACATGAAGGGATCACGAGGGGATAAAACATCATTTGAAAAGACAGCGCTGTGCAAATTAATAACTGGTAAGTAATTGAACAGTGCCTTATGTGGTCGTGTCTTTTTTTTATATCAACACAATGATTGTATTGATAAATTGAAGTCCATGCATCTGAATTATACTAAACATTTTTGTCCTTTGATTGACAGACAGTGTAGTAAAGGCCCATGATGTTACAGAAGCCTTTGCCCTCAGCATCATTGCCAACCGGTTGAGAAATGCACCTAAGAGGAAAGAAAGACCGGACACAGTGTAAATGTTATTGTACTTTTGTTTATTTTGCTGTTTTAGACAGTTGTCTATCTTGTCTTGCCTGTTTTGTTTGTTTCATTAGTATTTTAGTATTGGCATTTTTATAAGTTATGTCAGTATTATGTACTACACCCTGTTTTTATGTGCATTTTGTATTGTTTGTTTTGAAATATGACTAAATTATTGATAAAAGTATGACTAAACTTTTAGGTGATTTGTGTCTGCTTTTTAGACATTTTGAACTTTGCGGAATTTACGTTGAACACAACACGTATTTTCCACGGGCCAACATCCACATGAATTCAACTTGCCTTTACGCCTAAATTCCGGGTCTTTTCCACGTGGTGAAAACACATGGATTCCACGTGTCAACATCCACGTGGAATTCAACTTGCCTTTTACGCCTAGATTACCCGTCTTTTCCACGTGGTGAAAACACGTCTTTTCCACGTGGATTCCACGAGTTTGTGCCCATTGGGTCCTATACACTTTTACTTTACTGTGCAATATACTCCTATACACTTTTACTTTACTGTGCAATATGCTCCTATACACTTTTACTTTTCCTGTAACTTTTGGATAAAGGTACTATGGATTCCTGTATCTTATTTTATTTTAATTTTATTTATTAGAATGTTTAACAGTGCTGTAATTTATTTTACACCTCATTCCTATTTAAATGCTTATACTGTATTGTTCTTGTCTGCATGTCTATGTGTGATTGTGCAGTCGCAATGTGAGCAATTTCCTCTGGGAATAATAAATTCTTCTGATTCTGATTCTGACAGTCCACGATCAAAGTAACATTCGTCCATGAGGATAATACTAAACCTGTCGCGAGATCACGGGAAAGTGACATGGGTTATGTCGAGATCACAAGAAAAAAATAAGTCGTGATCTCGAGATAACGACTTTGGTTATGTCGAGATCACGAGAAAATAAGTCGTGATCTCGAGATAACGAAAAGAAAAAAAAGTTGACGCGTCAAAAATTTAATATTATCCTGTTGCTATTCATCTTTAATCACATTTGCATTTATATGGATTTGAAAATGACAATATTTTAAAAATGCATCTAAAACATGTTTATTATACATTAAGTTTAGATAAGTTTAGGAGGGTGTTTCAAACTGGTAGCCCTTCGCATGGCTCAGTACCCGTGAAGTAGCTCTCAGTTTCAAAAAAGTTGGTGACCCCTCCTCTATACAGTAGCGGGTGTATAACTATGCGTCATAATGTAATACTTATTTGTGGGTGCTTTCGGGGCTTTAAAACTGAGGAAGTTAGAAGATTAATACAATAAAACCCTCAGATACGGACGAGCTCTTCTTAACGCTCCCCCCTCTTTTATTCCGTTCTCTCCCTCTACTTCCTCTCTCTCTCCATAATAAAAGTCCTCACAACAATATCCAACAACACAAAATGGATACTGCTGAATTAACACTGAATATTCAAATAAAACATCAGTATGTATTTTTCCAACATAATCTCTGTAGTTATACAACTCTGTTAAACTTAATTTAACTCTTACAATAATTTCAACTCAGCGCGACAGTGGTAACATGGGGGAACTTAATTTTCCGTAGCACCTGATAGATAACGTTACATCGTAGTGTTCTCAGGTCTCACGCATTGACCGTGTCCCGTATATAATTAATACAGAAATAATGGACGATGCGCAGGCGTAAGGAATGGAGTTTTACGCGTACATAGCTGTCCTGAGTTATTCTGAGTTAATAGCCACCTATACCAGCCAATCAAAAAATACCGTTAGTTGTTTTCGGGTGAATTCCAAAATAAGTTTTTTTAAGTTTTTTTATTATTATTGCTTGTATATACAAAACAACAATGACAAATAAACATATACATAACATAAATTCCATCAAGTCTGACCAAGCTTATAAAAAAGTAAAACAGAGAGAGAAAAAAACATTTTTCAGTAAGACGAACACATTCAACACATTAGGGACAGTCTAAAAGACAATGTATGAATTATATTTCTAATTTGCATTCTTCTTTCCCATATAAAACGGGCATTCAAAATATAACGAGAGAGCTCTTTCTGAAATGTCTAAAACAAAGGCACTGATTTCAAACCCCTATACTTTGTGTACAAAAAAATTAGCTAATAACAATATTACATTAAATCTTTATCTTCCATTAACATGTGTCAGAATGGCCATTTTAGGGAGCTTACTAAATACAATTACCGTATTTAGAGGCGGGCACCCTATAAAAGTCGGTAGCGTTTGGCTGGGGACCCGACGCTGGCACGTTGCCCTTCCGGTCACTCGACTTCCGCTATGGTCATAGGTCCGAATAAAATGGACTCGTTGGAGATGCAGATTTGAGGTGGTGTTTATCCGTTTGGTTGGGGGAAGACCATGAAACGCCATTAGTTATTGCTCTTTGGGCTGCTCTGCCTGCTCTGCTACTACCGCTGCTGTTTGGTTTGCCTGCCTGCTCTACAGCTGCTGCTGCTTTGCCTCTTTACTGTACTGTGAACGAGTAGATCTGACTGCATTTCATCATTTTAACTTGTTATTCCAGTATTAATTGTATAGAGTGGGGTTTTGTATTTTTATTTGTGTTTTTAAGATTGTGTTTTTGTTTTGTATTATGTGTTAGTTCGAAGCTGCAGGGAACCCAAGTAGGAGGGGAATCTTGGTGTGGCAGTGCTTTGTGTTGTGTGTAGTTGTATAGCACAGGATTTGCATGTGTGTGCGCTCACAGGAATTGTAGTGGTTTGTTCCGGGATGCCATCCTCTGCCTGACTGATCAATCTTTCATCCAGTGTGCACCAGCTTTGAATTTATTTTTTTATTGAGGATTGCGGTTTGGAAAATGGATGGATGGATGTTTTGTTGTGATTAATAAAAGACTGTAATTGGAGTCACGTCTTTTGCTGCCTAGTATAACGGACCTGAGTGCCTTTTTGGGTTTACTTAGCTTAGGAAATATTTCCCTGGGTGAAATTCCCAGGGTGGCGTAGTTGTGTCTTAAGGGGTGGTTCCCCACCTCTCAGCTTAGTGCCGCGACAAACAGAACATACATAATATCAACCATGCTAAATTCTTCCAGACCAAAAATCTTTGGATGTAACCAATAGTGCAAGTCTTCTCAAAAAGCCACGGTGTATTTACAAAGAAAAAACAAATGCTCTCTTGTCTCAATATCTTCCTTACAGAAAATTAAATTCCTTACACTCATTCTGGTCTATCCCAAATCTTAAGAGTCTTAACAATTCTTTAGAAGGGTAAATTCCACTCAAGATCTTAAAATGGATCTCCTTTGCTTTAGGGGGTACAGGAAATGCAAGGTACATGGTATGAGTCTTAGAGGTCCGTGTACGTGAGTATAATTGTTTTTTTGATTTTAGACGGAAAAAACGAGTCGTTTTCTCCATTTCGACTAGACCAATCCTAAAGGGAAAAATGGAAAACGGCGTCTTTCGCGTTTATTGGTTGTCTGTCTGAAGAGGTCAGAAGACACCTCGTATTCCGTTTGCCTGGAGGTGGGCAGGGTTATAGGTGTGCCTTCTGTCACTGGCCAGGTACATCGCGAAGACCACGCCTCCCACAAGATCGTTACAGAATAAGAGTTTCGGGTCTCCCCTGACTGCAGGGGTATCTGAGAGTCTCTTAATGCTGTCATTGAGGAATTCTTAGCTCGCTTGTGAATTAAAGCGGTCTTTAAAACAAAGACGACGTTTCAATCATGCTTAAATCACACGGTGTATTAACATTACATCTTAAAAACCGGGGTCTGCGGAGCCCACAAAGTCCCGAAAAATGGTATACGTTTTATCTTGTGTGCACAAAAAAATTTGCAAAACTTTAAAGCTATGACCACCAACTCTGCTTCTGAAGATGTATGTTTATTATTTCAATTGTGCAATAAAGAACCTCTAAATGTTGTGCACTCTCCCATAATGAACTGTTTAAAATACAATATACTTGTTTTAGTCTGAATTAAAGACAATGTTTTAGCCAAACTTTGCCTTGGCCCTGACCATAAAACATTTAATTTGAGTTAGCATATTTGTCATATAGCCTGTGACATAATCTCATTCATTGTATGACGCATTCATTTTCATTCATCCATTTGCTTACATTCATTCATTCTTGTCCTTGTATGTAAAGCGACCTTGAGTATGACAAAGGTATCATAATTAATTAACAGTTAACGTAACTTTGTATTGCATGAAATGTATTCACTCCACTGTTACAATGGCACACCAAAGACAAAAGTTGTCAATTTGCAGGTAAAATTTAAATAAATTCAGCTGAAAGTACGGTGTTGTTCTGCCATGGCCCATTTTACCTGAACATAATGTCAAAGTTCAAGAGGGAACCTGCTGATACTGTTACGGTCATAATTCCATCAAACATATTCCAATAAATATATCATTAGATCTCATGCATAACTCATTTAAGCCAGTGATTGGAATATGCTCAGAATGTATGGACTGTTTGCTAGTAAATAAATGGGATTATATAACACATCACTACATATTATTTAGAAAATAATCAGCCATTCATAAAATCATTTTCATAACACTCATTGTACATCGTAGTTTTCCACTTTTTAATACATTTGGAAGTAATGAAGTAGAGAGACAGTACATAGTTTGACCTTGATTGCTTGCCGTAGCATAGCACATTTTATTTTTTTATATGAATGTATTGGGGGGACGACAACAACATTTTGAGCATATAAAATAAAGACTTCTGACTCATCACTGCTTTTTTATTTTCAACAGAATTATGATAGTTGTAACAGTTTGGGTGAATATTCATGGAGATTAAAATATTAAAACAAGGTTATTAACTGACCTGGGTTAAGTTTCTCAAATTAACATTTATTTTAGTGGCGAGACAAATGTATCAGATGCATAATAGCATCTTGAAAAGGTCTGGGATTGTGGTTGACCACATTTTCATACAGAACATTCATATCAGGATATAGTTGTGCAAATTGTCCTTCTGCATGGGCTTGGTCTTCTTCACTGGAGAGTGGACTTTTGCCAAATGATGAACATCTAGTCAGTGAAGATCCAGTCTCTGATTCATAGAGATCAGCCGCTTCAGAACCATGGGGTAGAAGATCCACTGTGATCTTCTTTGCACAACTACCTTGTGCCAAAGTGTTTGGAACTCCTTTGCCTGTAATAGCAAATTCCTAATTAATGACCCCACGTGGTGAATTCATCGAGGCAATTCTTAATGGTGCACAAGGGTATAGTCACTGCATATGTAACAGTAAACAAGTTTCCTGTTTTAATTTAAAAAAAGGGGAGCAAGATACCTAGAATTTTATGAACATTCCATGCCTCCACTACTCTGCTGATGCCAACGCTGGAAATCTGACATGTTAGATTAAATACACAGAAACGCACTGTGTCATTCTCCATGTTCATTTCCTCTTGACCCATATGGGGTCCTTATGGGATAATTAACCCTGTTGTTGATTTCTGGCCAAATCCTTTCAATTCTGTGATTCTAGACATAAGAAATATAATCAGAACATATATATATATATATATATATTGCCAAAGACACAAGTCAATCAATAAAAACTTTAAAGAGAATAAAGGAGTTTTGATAGCTGAAGACATCTGTGGGGACTTAATATAAAACATGAATGACTGACATGGTTTAGGGGTACTAAGCACTTTTAGGATGATTTGATTCATTATATTTCATTCAGATATGCAAACTACAATATTCCAAACCCGGAATTGGATTATACTAAATCAGTCTCTTTTTAAATGTGAATTTATTGTATTTACAGTATGTGCATAAGGATTCAGTAATATTTTCCCAAAGTTAAGATAAAGAACAACAAAACCCTACTGTTCTTGAGTTTGTTTGAACGTAGGATGGTCTGTCACTGTTATTCCTGTAAGCTGAGATTTGCTGCTGCATGAAAAGAGTCAAGAGGAACTCTTTGCCATGGTCCACCCTCACTTGATACCAAAGCTTATGACAGCTGGTCTGTGTCACGTCGGCGGGCCGGCGAGCAGGCAAGAAAATGAGCAGAGCCGTCAATATGGGTAACTCAGGGTTTATTGCAGGGAAACAGGCAAATGGGGAGGCACAAAGGATCAAAACGTAAACAGACATCAATGACCGATCTGGGGATACTACACAGAACGCAAACTAAATACACAAGGTGAACGAGAGCAAACAGGAAACAGCTGGAAACAAGTGGGATTCACACGAGGTAAATGAGCGGGGCGTGGTCCACATAGTTGAACGAAGGATCGTGACAGAGCCCCCCCCAAAGGCGCGCACTCCGGGCGCGCCTAAGGGAAGAGGCGGATGAGATGAGACCGGGAGAACAGGACCTGGAAGACAAAACAAGACCATCAACGGGACACCAGAAACAGGACGGAAACACAGAACAGGCACGGGGCAACAGCCAAGACAGGACCTGACAAAGGACAGGAAACGCCGACAGACAAACCAGAAAAGGAGACAACGGGGGAGCAAAACACGGAGGAACAAAAGGACCGGGAGGAAACAGAGGAGGCACAGAGGGACGAGGGATGGAGACAGGAGGCACAAAGGGACCAGGAGGGAACCGACCAGGAGGCAGAAAGGGAAAGGGCGGAGGAGCAAGGGGAGCCTGAGGGAACCCAGGTGGACGAGGGCAGGCAGCCGCAGGGGCCGCAGGCAGACGGGAGGCCAGAGCCGGAGGGGACCACACAGGGGACGAGGAGACAGACGGAGGGACCGACAGAGGAGGTGAGGAGGAAGGAGGGGACACCAGGGGAGACGAGGAGAGAGCAGGAGGGGACACCGGAGCAGGCAGGCAGGAGGGGGAAGCCGCGGCAGGCGATAGCGCAGCTGGAGACGGGGAAGGCGCCGTCCGACGCCGAGCCGGAGCAGGGGGACCCGGAGACGGCCGACGAGGCATCGGCGGATGGACCGCAGGCGGGCAACGAGGCACCGGAGGGAGACCCGGAGGCAACAGCCGGAGCCACAGGACCCGCAGGCAGCCACCGAGCCACTGCCAGGGGATGCCAGGGGGCCAGGCTGGAGGGACCCGGTCCCTGCGTCTGTGGCCTCTCCCTTACTGGGAGACCGACAAGCGTGGACCAAGTCGGACTCCACCACGCAGCAGCGACGGTGGAGGGGACAGTTCACAGTTCAGGTCCCTAGTGGCCATCAGGTGGGTCCCCGAGGGGTCCCATTCAAGCTCCTCCTCCTCCAGCACGGGACCCTCACGGGGACTGGTGGCGAGACGAGCGAGGCAGGTGGGGCAGGCGAGACGGGCTGGACAGGCGAGCCGGGACAGGTGGCGACGGCAGGCGAGATGGGCGAGGCAGGCAGAACGGGCGAGACGGGTGAGGCAGGCAGGATGCGCGAGACGGGACAGGCGGCAGCAGCAGGCGGCGGTGCCGCGGGTAGAGCGGCGGCAGCAGCAGGCGGCGCCGCGGGTAGAGCGGCGGCAGCAGCAGGCGGCGCCGCGGGCAGAGCGGCGGCAGCAGGCGGTGGAGCTGCGGGCAGAGCGGCGGCGGGAGGTCGGGCACTTTGGCCAGCGTGTCCAGGGTCGGTGCTTCCGGGTGGGGTGTTGTCTCTTTAAGGGATCGCGGGACCCGCGGGATAGTGTCCAGTGCGGCCCTGATCCCTGTATAATCCAGGTGACCTCCCTGGAATAAGGAGGCCGCTGGTAACGGCTGCTGCATGGCTGCGGTGATCCCCGCTGGCTTCTGTGTCGGGAGGGGTCCCTCCCGATAGTCAGAGGGGAGAGGGGCTGCGGGGAGGAAGCAAGCCCCCAGGCGGATTGTCGGGGCTTCCTCTGGGTCCTTCCCCTTGCGCCTCTCCTTTTTCCTCCGGGTTTTGCTGGCTGGCTGAGACGAGCGAGGCAGGTGGGGCAGGCGAGACGGGTTGGACAGGCGAGCCGGGACAGGTGGCGACGGCAAATCTTGGAAATTAAGGTTTTAAAAGGTTTTGTGTGTATGTTAATAGCCTGTGATTTTCCAGTACAGTGGTAAATAATATAAATGAACATGAACAGAATAGATCAGAATCAGAATCAGAATCGCGTTTATTGGCCAAGTATGTGAGTGAACACATACAAGGAATTTGATTCCGGTCGATGGTGTC
>JAODKC010000243.1:0-16196 GCA_026777985.1 Mormyrops attenuatus
GGCCCCGGTGACCCGCGTCCGGGCGAGGGAAAACGTGTATCCATGTTTTTTCTCATCATAGGGGTCTGATGAGCCGCTCTTCGTCTGGTTCCTCACCCAGGACCTGTTTGCCTTGGGTGACCCTTCCAGGGGCATAAAGCCCCGGGCAACTTAGCTCCTGGGATCATTGGAACACGCAAACCCCTCTACCGCGATAAGGTGTCGGCTCCCGGAGAGGGGGCCATTTTCAATGCCAAAATATTTGTATTGTGCACTACATCTACAGTATTTGGGTGTACCTTAAAAAGGATGACGGTCCTTTGGAACAACTTGACCGTGTTGCTTTTAGTACGCACAACAACTTCAGCATTTAATTTTCTCCAGAATTTTAGATATCCAGATGCCATACAAGTGCAGTCATCATATAAACATATGCACTGTGTCACAACTTATGAACAAAAACAGACAAATTAACTACTTTAAATATCATCAAGTTTTCACCAAGTTCACAGTAATTATAGCTCACAATTGTGCTAAAAGTAAAACCAAAGCAATTTTAATAGCTGGCTTCATGGATTTATGTAGTTTGAGTGGAGTTCCAAAAGTCTAGCGAAAGCAGCAGAGGTACTGCTTTCAGGCCCAAAAAGTAAAAATCCAAACCAGGATTTCGTTTCAACCAACCAGCTGAACGTAAAGAGTCACAGTCAAATAGTACTCAAGTGGTTGGTTGAAACAAAATCCTGGTCTGGATTTTTACTTTCTGGACCTGAAATCGCCACCCCTGGAAAGCAGGATGGGTCATTGTAAAAAACCAACCTTACTGCACGGAGAGGCTGCACTAGCATGGCTTATGAAATGACAAAAAAAATAACTTATCCACACTTGCATTCTAAAACTTCAAATTTAAAACGTCAATTTGACTGATTCAAACTTAGTTTTGTGAAATAACATCAATCATGGCTAACGAGGTGGTGCGAAACTGTCACACAATCACAAATAAATTTTAATGGTAATTGTTAGGCATGGTCAAATTTAGGCAAAAAGTTGCATTACCTTATCTGTTGCCCATGTTCTGAAGTTCCATGTCTTCCATGAGTTCAGTTGTAAAAACTGGAAAAGCGAACATGCAGTAGACAAATGGATAATGTTGGAAGAGCGCATGCTCAAAGCCGCTCAGTTTATACCTCACCCACCCACCCAACCACTCAAGCCATCGGAGGCATACCTGTCTCTACAAACCCGAACTGTTTTACTTCTTTAATAATTTTGAAAAGTTGATCAAAAAGCTGTATAGACCATGGTTTAATATATCATCACGAAAGCGGTCGTGTTGTTTCACCCCCACACCGCACCTGTGAAAGTACAGGGCACTGTCGAGGCCCGTCATATGTGAGCTTAAAGATTAAATAAATGTATGGGAGAAACTGCGCGAGTTGAAACGTGATGTTGAAAGGAAAGGTTATGAGTGTGCTGGTGATGGCGCAATTAGGCATTTCTGGGATATGCATAAGTTCCAACAGACTCTGGCTGGTGTGTAAACGCTGAACTATGCGATTGAATCTGTCAAAATGTAATTGGCTGTTTTTCTACTCGCATGTAATCTTACTAAATAAAAAAATAAATGACCTGATTTTAAAAGCATTGTGTCGTTATTGTTAGAGGTTCACGATGGATAACAAGCACTTGAAGCGTATTTATTATATGCCATCAAACCCTGGGTCATTTGGTGGTATCGATAGATGATACAAGGCTCAGAAAGATGATCAAAGTGGACATAATGTGGATAAAAAGCAAGTTGCAACATGGCTGTCAAGTGAAGATACATAAACTGCTCAGGTTCAACTTTAAAAGGAATAGAGTCTTTATGACTAATAACGATTCTCAGTGGCAAGCTGACTTGGTGGACATGTCAGCTTACGCGGAACAGAATGATGATTTAAAATACATGATATATGTATTTAATGTATAGACATTCTATCAAAATATGCATGGGTGCGGTGCCTTAAAAGCAAGACAAGTACAGAGGTAAAGAAAGCGTTCAAAAACATTCTCTCTGAAGGCAGGGTCCTGAAAAAGCTACAAACCAATCGCGGGACGGAATTTTTTAACACGTCGTTTCATAAACTTACCGAGAAACATGGAGTAATACATTTCACTACTGGTAACGATGTCAAGGCATCTGTAGTGAAACGGTTTAACTGTACGCTAAAGACACAAATGTGGCGCTATTTTATGGCCTATAATATGATATGTGGATATTGTGCAAGATCTAGTGTGTTATAACAACATGCACCACAGTACTATTAAAATGAAGCTGGTTGAGGTAAATGCACAGAACGCTGCCCAAGTCTTCAAAAACATATACGGCTTGATGCTGAGTACATCTGAAAAACCTTGTTATAAGTTTAATATTGGTGATGTGGTCAGGGTGTCGAAAGCACGTGGAAAATTTACCAAAGGATATGAGCAAAACAGATGAATATTTCACTGTTGCTGAGCATCTGCCTAGATCACCACTGGTGTACAGGCTAAATGATTATGATGGGGAAATCATAGAGGGGACATTTTACGCCGAAGAGCTACAAAAGATCAGACTAGACAAAGATAAAAACTTCAAAGTTGAGAAAATCATTGCGGAAAAAACGCAGCGTGGTAAAAAAATGTTTATAGTGAAATGGCTGAGGTGGCCTGACAAATTTAACAGCTGGGTGCCAGCTAGTTGTGTGGTTGACATATGAGTACCATGATACATGTTTGTGGGGTATAGATCCATTAGAGACAGCCATGGAGGAAAGCGGCTTTTATGTTACGCTCCCAAGCAATGCGTTTATGGATGTTTTCCCGCACAATTCCATATCCAGCTACACGACAAAACTAGCCAAACCAATTGATCTGAATGGTAAATGGGAAGTAGGATTAGTGAAAATCCACTACGCGCGTACATGGGATACGCTGATAGAAGATGACACCTTATTTTACGTGGCCGGCGGACTGTCAATACCGCCTACCCTGCAATACAAGCTAAAAGCGGGGCATTACACAGATATTGAAAACCTAATCAGTGAGACGACCGATGCTCTACAAATGTCAAAACTAAAACTTGACTATAGTGTGATAAAAAACAAAGTGTATATGGTTGGACCACCACATATGGCCTTTAAAGCGAAAGGTACCCTTGCAAGGATGCTGGAGTTTGTTCCTGATGTATTTCAAAAGATTGGCGAAAAACCATCGGCTCCAAATCGCGCAGACATATGCGCCGGCTTTTACACAATTTACGTGTGTTCAGACATTGTTGAGCATCAAACACTGGGTGACAGTTTTGTGCCTCTTTTACGGCATATACATATTGCGGGGGAACACAACTTGATGGTCACAATATCGTACGACAGGATTCATTACATTTCGCTCTGCAAGAATCACATTGACAATATAGTCATCGAGTTAAAGTCTGACCCGAACAAGGCAATACCCTTCCGATACGGGAAAACGATCGTAAAGCTGCATTTCAGACCCCCTCCAATAATGTACAGTGCTGACGGCTTTTCAGATCCGCATAGATATGTGGAATACTACAGAAACCAAGCAGGTAACGGCCTCCCGGGATACAAGGGTGCCACCGTCATGTATGGTGGGGGGCTGGGAGGTCTTTTTCGAGGACTCCTCAGAATGGCAGTGCCATTTCTTAAATGTCACATATTGATTATTGTTGGATTTTGATGTTCATCTTCTTAGCTCAGCCTGATGGGGTAACATCAGTACCAATTTTCATTTTTAAGCTAATGAAGATGTTTCATCAGCCTATAACAGTAAAACTATTGAAACAAATCTAAATTAATCATTTCACAGGGCAGGTAAAAGCAGTTCTCAACTGCTGACGCAACGTAGTGGCATTCGGCCAGGTCCCCACCTGTCAGTGTCCTGAAAGGGGAGAGGACACTTACGCAGGGGTTGGGTCCTGCCCGCCCTGCCCCCCGACTCGCCCTCTGTCCCCGTTGCTGTGGCTCCTGGAGCACCTGCAGTCCCTCCGACTCCCTCTCGGCGGTCGCCTGCGATCCCCCAAGCTCCTGCTCGCCAGTCGCCTACGGGGCCCCCTTTGCCGGCTCGTCTACCACCCTCGGTCCCGCCTCCAACGCCTCACCAGTTGCCTGCAGCTCCCCCCACCACCGCTCGTCGATGGATGGCGCCTTTGCCTGCTTCGGCTCCGCCGTCGCCTGCTGTGGCTTCCCCTCTGTCCTCGCCTCCGCCGTGGTCCCCTCTGGCTGCCTCCTCGACTCCTCTGCCTGTCCCTCGTTCTGCCTCCTCGCCCCCTTCAGGGTCCCCTCCTGCTCCTGCCTCCCTGTCGCCTGGGGTCCCTTCGGCTGCCGCCCGTCGCCCACTGTGGCTCCCTCGGGCTCCCCCTTCTACGAAGTCTTGGTGTCGGCCACCCTGTTTTGTCCCTCCTGTCTCTGCTCCTCGTCCCTCTGTGTCTCCGTTGTTCCCTCCTGGTCCCTTTGTTTCTCCATTCTTTGTTCCCCGTGTTTCCTTTCCTGGTCTGCCTGCCTGCATTTCCTGTGTTGTGTCAGTTTCAGTCCTGGTTTCTGCCCCTGTGCCAGTTCTGTGTGTCGGTCCTGTTCCCGGTGTCCCGTTGATGGTTTTGTCTTGTTTTTCTGGTCCTGTTTCCCCGGTCTCGTGCTGTCCATCGCTCCCCTTGGGGCGTGCCCGGAGTGCCTGCCTTGGGGGGGGGGGTTCTGTCACATCCCTCCGTCCAGCCCTCTCGTGGACCACGCCCACCTCGTTATCCTCGTGTGGATCCCGCTTGTTACCAGCTGTTTCCTGTTTGATCTAGTCAGTCCTGTGTATTTAGTCCGCGTTCAAGTCTGTTTCCCCAGGTCTGTCATTGACGTTTGTACCGTGTTGTCCTTGTAACTCGTGCTTTCCCCATTAAAACCCTGTATTTTGGATCTCAGTCTGCCCGACTTGTGATTCCCCTACTTCCTGCTTGCGCCGACCAACACGGATCATTACAACAGATGCCTAAAATATGCCTGCTTGCAAATGTAAAATATGTACGTTTCAATTTGATTTTTGTACCTGTATATCTTAGGATAGCTTCTCAATGTTTGGAATGTATGAAGGCATTATTACAAAGCAAGACTGCAAACATTCATTGTTCAGATGACTTTGGAGGTTAGTACAGTTGCTGCCAGTTTTGTGGCATTTCGTAGATAAAACATGGAAAGCCCTTCACCAATGCTGAAAACTCTTAGGGCTCTATTTACCCCAAGCTTGATGCAAATTGGTTTCGCTGGTTTTGTACCAGCATATTGTTCATTTTCACACCATACGCAGACGTCATCAAAATAGTAAATGATTATGTGCCTGTTTTCCACTTGTTGGAGTGGTGTTTTTTAAATGAGCCATGGCCGGACACATCATCAGCAGATTGCTATTTTAAGGCAGCACTGTGTCCTTGTGCTTTTGACCAAAAACCACGTCTAAAGTCAGTGGTGCATCAAATTGCATTTAAGCAAGAGACAACTGCCACGAGACAAACACAAAGGAGGTAGAAGCTGGTGTAAGAGCAAACAATAAAGGGGTTTATTGAAAGGGAGCAGGACAAACTAAACTGACCACATGGGGTCAAACAAAAGGCACAACTAGCTAAAGGGAAGGCAGTGAAGCACACACTGGGATGACATCAATAACCGTACTGGAGAGCACAGGATTGGGAGGCGCTCTTATATGTGTCACGGCAATAAGCTGGGAGGTGGGGGAACCACCCCTTAAGACACCGACTACTCCAATTAGTCTTTTATTATCACATCAGCAAACACAAAACTAAATAAAAAAATTAATTTGAAGCTGGTGCACACTGGATGAAAGACTGATCAGTCAGGTAGAGGATGGCATCCCGGAACAAGACACTACAATTCCCGTCCGTACAGACACATGCAAATCCTGTGCCATACAACTACACACAACACAAAGCACTGCCACATCAAGATTCCCCCTCCTGCTTGGGCTCTCAGCTTCGAACTAGCAAATAACACGTACACCATCAGTGTCACACTGACAGCTCTGAGCAATCAGAGACACGCCCCCTTAGGTACTTAAACCTCACATGGCGATCGCTCCATGCAAGGTATTGTTTGTGATGCAATCTCCAAGAGACTTATTCCTGTGCCTAATTTTCTAAACTAAATTTTCTAAACTAAAACTAAGTCTAAAGTCTACACTAACTGACTAGTAAATAAGTGTCACACGGGGTCTGGTGCAGCCTCCGGGAAATCCAGTATCTCTGTACAGAAACATGGCACTTCCTGTATCAAAAGGGGTAAAACGTGTTAGCTTTCTTCTCATTAACAAGCTCAAATTTGTCATTTGCACTTTATTCTTTGCATTAGATCATCAAAATAGAGCCCTAAGTGTTTTATTAAAGTAGCGGAACACCTGTTTACAAATTACAAAAATAAAAATGATACACTGTTGTGGTTTTTCTTCTCAAGCAATCAGGAGTCAAGAGTCGCCTTGTGTCGATCTTCAGATTCAATCTTTATTGCAACCATGGAGTCACAACCAAGGCTGGACACCCAGCAGAAGTATGTATAATGCTGGCTTACACTGATTCTTATACCCTTATCTCATCAGATTTTCGTTGCAGGGGATGCACTAAGCATCATCTCTCCTCGACTAGTCGCCACCATTGCCTTCTTCCTTATGGGGTTTTAGGTATTCCCTGCCCCCGTGTGACCGCCATCATTATTTCCTTCCTTATCGAGTTTAGCAATACCTGCCTCTGTGTGATCAAGTTGTCATTTCTTTTACTGCTTGGTACCTTCTAGTAAACATAACTCTGGCAAAAGCATCTCTATAACATTTTTTATGTATATTAGCAATGAACTAGGTGATTCTCTTCTAAGATACTACGGAAATAAAGTCTCCTTACTCGGTTGGCTGACAACTACTTATATTTTATGGCCCACTACATATATTTTAGGGCCTACATCATAACAATGTACTGCAAGGCTAACATAGGGTATGGATACATACTTGTACAGTTACACCGTGCAACAGTAAATGGCATGCATTAGCTAAAGGCTAGAAGGTCACATTCTCTATGGGTCACTGTTCTTTTGTTATACAGTGTTATATATTCCATATAAACTCAAAACACTGCTGTTCAAGGACACACAAAATATAGCTTGTATATGACACAACTGCATTTAAAACAAAGTGGAAAGGCAAGCCAAATGCAGCGGCATGCCTTTAAGTGCAAACACAAAATCACTGATTTACCAACAAGTGCGTGACGAACTGCATTCTTTATAACAATGTATACCTCCGATACCATATTAAAAGATTTCACTCTAAAGCTGCATCATGCACTTTGTTTTAATTGGCTTAAATGAGCTTAATATGTGGTAGGATATATTCACTCCATAGCAAACTGGACTACATATGACAACAATGCTGGACTGGGATTAATAATCGGCCCTAGACAATGGAGTCCGGCATCACTTTTACCAAGTGATAAATTTTGCCGACTGGGTTGGGGGGGGGGCATGGATTGGGTTCCCCCACATACCCCCTACATTATCCCACCGGGAAAATGCCTGGTATTCCAGGCGGTCTGTCCAGTTCTGATGCTAGGAATAAATGCTCCATAATAAAGCTTAAATAGAGTGAACGTAGCCCATGGATGAACTGAGTCTGCCAGGTATGTGCCTTTGGTCCAGTGAAACCACATCATGAGAGGCATCAATGCCTCAGCATGGAGCATGACTGCCCCCTGTAATATGCTGCATTTCATTTACCTCAGAGGTCAGAACTCGAAACTGGGAATGACGTCACACACAAGTTAAAAGCGTTTCAGTACAGCAAGTTGGAAAACCATTTAGCGGCACCAGGAACCCATTTCAAAAAGCAAGATTACCTGGAAAAGTTGTCAGATTTAATTTACCCCAGTTTGAATGGCCATTATCTTCATTCACTGAAATCTGACAAGTTGTCAACTTAAGCAAAATCCTGCTTAATGAAACGGACCCCAGTTCTAGCCCGGTTAACTGTTAGCAATATCAGTGGATAACACATTATGCGGTATTTTGCGCATAAAAACACCATAGCAACAAGTCCACAAATAGTGGTTGGACAGTACTGTATGCCACAAATAAGACACAAGTGCTAATAAATGGTGTCAAACTACAATTTTAACTTCTGCTGATAAAGGGTGCAGCCATCTTGAATTCTGAGCTTGGGGTTGTGTAGATTCCTTAGTTCACGAGTTGGAATTCTGACTTGAGGGGGCGTTCCAGTTGAAATTTTCGACGAGGAACTCGGAATTTATGTAACAGCTGGTTGTACGGCCTTCCTCCCCCATTGTGTTCAGAGAACTCTTGAACTTATGCTTGAAGTCTTTGCCCATGAAAACATACAGAATAAGGTTTAAAAAACTATTAGCACTGGCAAAACTGGTGCTCAATGTTAACCCAGCTTTTAAAAACTCAATGTTATGGTGATTATGGTTTAGCTCCAGCAGAACAAATGGATGGTAGGGCAACCAGCAAATGAAGAACGCTGCTATCAGTGCAGACAAGACCTTGAATGGTTTGGACGACTTGGTCATCTGACTGCTTCTACTGTAAGTTTACAAATGATGACAGCAAAAGAAACACACACATACTGACTGAGGCAACAGCAGAGTGGCTGGAGGACAGCTCATAATCATTATAGCACACAGCTCATCCTCCCTTGACTTTAGTTTTCCAGGAAATTGCTGAAGGACAGCTTAGAGCAATGGAAACAATCCAGGCCAAGGTAACCATGACAAATAGCTTCCTGGTTTTGTGACCAGCAGACCACAGAGACACAGCGGTCAATACTGATGATGACTAGTAGGAAGATGCTGCTGAACATGTTGAGGAACATTACAAAGGAGATGAACTTGCACATGGAGAGTCCAAAGATCCAGTTGTTAGTGGCCAGGTATGCAATATTTATAGGGAGGAAAAGGCAGAACATGAAGTCAGAGATCGCCAGGCTGAGATACCATGTCAAGTTGATGGTTTTCTTCATCTTGAGATCTATTATCCAAATAACTACGCTATTTCCACAAACCCCAACAACAAAAATGACGATATTGACTACTACCAGGACCACACAGTCCCATGTACAAGAATCACCTGTCCTTGGTATTGGTTCTGGGAAAGTAATATTATCATAATCATAGTCAAATGAAGAATCATTTTCTGTTGACATACTTTCATACTTTTGGGTGGCCACCCAAATAAAAATATTCACATATTTTTATAGGGGGAAAAGGCAGAACAGGAAGTGGGAGATCACCAGGCAGAGATACCAGGTCGTGTTGATGGTCTAGGTCATCTTGAGTCCAGCAATAGAGATGATAACACCATTCCCAAAAATCCCCAGTAAGCAGATGAAGGATATTGACTATGATGACAGTTATGCAGGAAAGGTCATTCCTGCAGGATCTGCAGTGAGTGTAAACAACATGATCCAATGTTGTGTTTTCATAGATGTAATTTTCATAATCATCAGAATAGTTTTCCATGTCAAACTCCTCCATACTGTAGGAAATGGTTTGTCTGTTTTTCCTGTAAAAATAAATGAGAAATCTATAAAGACCAAATCCAGATCAAAGTAACCATGATAAACACCTTCCTCACTGTGCGTTGTTCTTTTTGTGCCAAGACAGACACACAGCGGTCAATACTGTTGACGACCAGAAGGAAAATACTTCTGAACGTGTTGAGGAACACACTCTGCCACTTATTTGAAAGGGTAATAAATAATTAGCAATAATTCAGTTTACTACTGCATCGTCACGTCCCGATCGTTCCAATCCTCTTGTGTGCCACGCCCCCTTGTTTGCCTCGTGTGGAATCCCCGTGTCTTCAGCTGTTCCTAATTCTGTAAATTGTGGTTACATATTTAAGTCCGTGTTTGTGTGTTTTCGTTAGTCCGGTCATTGACGTCGTTTTGTGCTGAGTAGTGTTTCTGTCCCGAATAAACCCTGCTTTCACCTGATTTCCCTGGACTCCTGCTCCTGCTCCTGCTTCCCCGCTCCGAAACCTCCACCTTGTGACATTTTTTGTCTTTTTTGTCATTGTTTTATTTAAAACTTAACTGAGTTTAAGTCTTCTCTCTTGATGTTACAGTGAGTACTCTTTACTTTAAAATATTGTAAGGTGGTTGATTTTCCTTTACAGCATGATGATTTTTTTGGGAAGAGAGTCCTCGCTTACTTATTCTCACTCGATAATTTCTAAGAAATAGCTTGCACATCTTAAATAAATAAACCACAAATAAAACCACACATTGTTTTTCAGGTATGTATCTGGTCTCTGAACACTTTGACTGTGGTCAGGCTCATGTATGGGGTCATATTTCAGCTTGACCACAGACTGTTTGTCAAAAATTTGCAGCATATGTTTCACTGCTGTTTCTTCAACTGTGGTTAATGGCTGCATTTCTTTGGGTATATAGCGAATTACGGCATCTGTAAATGTCCGCCATTTCATGCGATCATGTTTAAATTTCCACTGTCAGGCAAAGGCGTCTGTAATGGACAACTGTCATGATGGCCCCTCTTCAACTCCAACTGCAGTTTTTGATCCCTCTTCTGAAAACTGGATGGGATGGTTATATTTTAGATTCAGTTTGCCACTGTTTTTAGTCAAAGCTGACATACTGGCTCATTCATGTTAATAGGCTCTCCTCTCTCATTCAGCTTAAAGTCAAAATGTTCCCACACAGGAGGTGTAGAATGGAGTTTTGAAACCAAATCCATTTGGACTTATTCTAATCTTCCAAATGTTCTAGCAAGAATCAGGCAGTAGTCGGGGAAAAAACATGTGATAAAACACATGCCTATTAGCCTCAAGTAACATGTTCGAGTAAAACGTTATTTTCACCTGTCACTGTCCACTGTGTGTGCAGAGGAACTGCCTGAACCGTGCTTGCTCCACAGAGTAGAGGTCTGCAATCCCACGGGACCCGTGGCAATAGAGAATGACGTGAGATACATTTTCACATTTGAATGCAGGAGCTGGAGAATATAAACAACTCACGGCATCCCACAAAAAGAATTAAAATAATGAAGCATTTCTCAAATATGTTTTTTGTTATTTTACCTAACTTTTATTCATGTTGGCGAATGAAGAGGGCATTGGGTATGACCCATAACAAATAAAGGTTATTATTATTATTATTATTATTATTATTATTATTATTATTATTATATGAGAAGCTTTATCAGGAGCGAGCGGGACAAGACTTAAAAGACATTAAAAATTCTGTCTTTTGCAGACATCAAACACAGAGAGCAGGCAAGAGAGCAGAAGCAGCCCGACTGCCTAAAATATTGGTGGTATTCATTCTTATGTAAACACAATTTGCCAATATCACGGTCAGAAAAAATAAAGGGGTCATGCCCATATATCATTTGATATGTCAGTATTGCAATTATCGCGACAGGACTGAGAGATTGTAATACTTACCTGCACAGTATCCAAGTTTTTCTTAGTTGAATTATGGATTATTTTGATTGGCCATCTCGAGTTGTGGCACAATCATCCTTCATCCAGGGAAGGCAAAGGCTGTCACCAATAGTGATGCAGATGATGGGCTTGATACATCCGCTTATGGCTGCAAGTGCATTGCTAACAGGTAAGACAACTGACAAAATGGCAGAAATATCTGTAGTTGAGTGGGGAAGCCAGAGTGGCAGACATAGACAAGGCAGCCAGCACAGGCAGTGGCCAATGACCAGGGCCTTTCTGATGCGATAATCCACAGATGACTTAATTCGGAAACTGTTCTTTCTCAAGACCAATAAGCAATAACAGATGGCTGCTGAAGCTACAGGAAGTATGATTCCAAAGATGAATCGCATGTACAGAACAGTGCTTTTTCTCTTTAGCCCCTGTGAGGCTGCCTCTTCGGTGAGTACATTCTCATAATTGTCCATGCACACCTCCCCATTCTTCCTGTACTGAATTACCCTGTACAGCAGGGATGGGCAGCTCAGGACAGCTGCAGCAAACCAAGAAAACAGTAACATATTTTTTGATGCATTAAACCTGCAGCTAGTACAAGAAAATCTGTTGAAGAACAGCTGCTCCAGGCTCATGAAGCAGAGAACGAAGGCCGTCAAATACATGGCCATGAATGGCACAAATGAACTCAGCTTGCATAGTATCCACCCAAACCTCCAGGTGAAGTTGTCCCATGCAGAGACAATGTGAAACGGCAGGAACAGGCAGAAGATCAGGTCTGAGATGGCCATGCCGAAGAGCCAGATGGCAGCTTCATAATTCTCAATTCTACGGAAAAGAGTGATGATGACCAGGACATTTAACGGTACTCCAAAGAGAATGGTGATGCTGTACATCCCTGTGTACATGTACATTAATATTTTTATTTCTTGTGCTTCTGTATATATTTTATCCGAAACACTAGATCCATTGTAGTCATAATCGAAGGTCTCGGTAAGGTTGGCCATGGTTTTCTTTTCCTAAAACAAAACAAAGTAACAAACATTATTTATTTTATTTAATTCATTGTCCAAAACCAAAATGAACTTTATAGATGTGTTTAAGTTGTGCTGTGTATAACAACCATAACAACAATAACAATAATAATATAAAAACACATACAACACACATTGTACATGGTAGGACTTGCAATATGGAAGTAATACTTGCTGAGGTGAAATACAAGCAAAACAAGCTAGCAAATTTTATTTATATGGCATCATTCTCAGACGATGGGCTCTGTTTTCCACTGGCGCAAAGCGCGACACAAAGTAGTTTTGTTAATAATAATAATAATAATAATAATAACTTGCTTTGCAAGTATTGCATTGCTCATTTTCATGGTATGTGCACATGTTGTCAAAATACCAAATGATTTTGTGCCCGCTTTCCTCTCATAGGAGTGGTGTTTTTTAAATGAGGATTGCTATTTTAACATAGTGAAGTGATATTGCGCTTTTGACCAACAAAAACCATGTCTAAAGTCACTGGTGCATTGTTAAAAGGTATTTACAGTAAGCGACACGTTTTAGAAACCTGGGTGCACAACGCTCGTTACAAAGAAAGGTATGTGTTCTAGGTGCACTGATGGTTTTTCATTTTATTTAATTTAATTTATATATGTTTTATTATAGAGTACATATTGTCCTTTCACATGTTCGTATTGTTTAACCCTCTGGAGTCTGAGGCCTCTCAGTCACTTTTTAAATATTTCACCTATCTAAAAAACATTTATCCCATAAGTCTTACATGTGCTTTTATTCAGCACAAACTCAGCACCAATAATCTGAGACCACTTAGAATGTTATTATTCTATTTTTTGTTAAAATCAACTATAAACATATACTTGTCAAAAACCTAAATTTCTGTGGGATAGCCGACTCCTGATGGTTAATGAAACACCAAAAGAAACATATATACAAGTACGTAATAAACTGTATCATTAAAAAAAATCTTTCAGTTTCATTATTGGAATTAAGCATGTACTGTAACTGAAAGGACATTTGGAGTGTCGAAAATGCGTTTCAGAGATTTAGATAAGTCACGTTAAACATTACAATACAGCCATCAGAAGGTTGCATTCTTTGTGGCATTTTGTATATTGCATAACATTGCAATGCATGATGGATGTCTGCTGGACATAAACAGTTCCATTACAGGACTTTAGAAGGCGTACTGATGACCTGCATGGGCTGATGCCAACAACAGAGTGTACACCGGCAGCAGAACTGACAAGGAGGGATCAGCTGGCATAAAAGCTGAATCTTGTAAGGAATCTAAATTGTACGATGTAGAAAAATAACAGCGCTATTGCCTTTTATTTGGAAACACCTTAAAAACTGTAGGTTGTGTTTTGTTTGAACCGCAGACCCAAAATTAAAATAAAAGACACACAAGATAATTAAGTCCCCGTTCCCAGTCGCAGTGCTCATTCAGCAGGAAACTTCTGTTTTCCCCATCTTCTGACATCATGATACCACTCTCGGCACTGCGTGGATGATCTGGTGATGCCAAGAAAACAAAGACACACTCTCTCTTGCTACCTCAACCCATGCCTGCTTCTCCTCGAAAGACATAGGTAGAACAGTGGTGCTCCCATGGATGATATGTTCGCACATGAGCACATCCATTTACTTGGGCGAAAGGCAAAATGGCTTGCTGATCAAATGTGGCGTGTAATAGCAATCCGCCATAGATCATGCACCGCTGCCTTTTAAAGGTGAGGTAATGTGGCATTCTGATTGGTTTATTGTTATGCCTAAAACATGCCTCTGAATAATTAAGAGCGTTAGGACAGCCCCTTTGCGCCTTGCTCTGGGCCAAAGTCTATGTTGTTCTCCCGGCCCCTGCTGTTGCCACTACGTCGGCAGCCCGCCTGCCAGTTCTGCCTGTCTTGCCTGTAGCTGTCCCATATGCAGCTACGCCCGAGGCCCCGGGTGTGCCTCCGCCCGTCTCAGCTCCGCCCAAGGACCCCGTTGAGGTTCCTGCTAAGGCCCCTGAGGCGCCCACGGCTATGCCCGCAGCCCGCCTGCCTGCTGCTGCTACTACGCCCGCGGCCCGCCTGCCTGCTGTTGCCGCTACACCCGCGGCCTGACTTGCCTGTCTCGCTGGCCCAGCCTGTCTCACCTGCGGCTCGGTCGCCGCCCTCCAAGGCGGCTCCTGCTGCGGCCCCGCTTCCTGCTCCGCCTGAGGTGGCTCCTGTTGCGGCCCCGCCTCCTGCTCTGCCCGAGGTGGCTCCAGGTGCTGCCACGCCTCTTGCTCCGCCCGAGGCGGCTCCGGCTGCCCGCTGCTTCGCCCAAGACCCCGGCTTAGCCCGCTCCTGGCATCCCTGCGGCTCCACCCGTTCCTGTCGTTGTTCTGCCTGTTCCTGAACCAACCACGGCACGTCCTGCTCCAGTCCCCCCGTTCCAGACCTGGCTCCTCCATCATCGCCCCAGCGTGGTGGATCCCGGCCAGGTCCCCGCCTTTCCGTGCGGACATAGGCGCAGGGATCGGGCCCTGCCCGTCCTGCTTCCCGGCTTGCCTGCGGTCCCCAGGGCTCCTGCTCGGCTGTCGCCTGCAGGTCCCCGGCTGTGGCCTTGTCGGCCGCCTGTGGTCCCCCCTCCGACGCCTTGTCGGTCGCCTGTGGGTCCCCCCGCTCCGAGTCATCGCTCACCTGCCGGTCCCCTCACTCCGGCTCATTGGTGGACGGCGCCTCCGCCTGCTATGGCTGCGCCGTCACCTGCTACAGCTTCCCCTCCCTCCTTGCCTCCACCGTGGTCCCCTTCTGCTCCCTCCTCGCCTCCACCGGTGTCCCTTCCGACTTCCTCCTCACCCCCTCCGTTGGTCCCTCCGGCTTCCTCCTTGGCCCTTTCATGGTCCCCTCCGGCTCCCGCCTTGCGGCCACCCGGGGTCCCTCCGGCTTCGGCCGCTTGGTTGCCCGCGGCTCCTCCGACTGCCGCCTTTCGTCCACTGGGGTTCCCTCGGGCTCCCCGTGTTCCTCCGCCCTTTGTTTTCCCGTCTCCTCCATTCCCTCTTGGTCCCTTTGTTCCTCCTGTCTTTGGAGTGCGGAGTGTGCGCCTTTGGGGAGGTTCTGTCATGATCGATCGTTCAGCCCTCATGTGGACCACACCCACCTCGTTTATCCCGCTTGTTACCAGCTGTTTCCTGTCTGTTCTAGTCAGTCCAATGTATTTAGTCTGTTTCCCCAGGTCTGTCATTGATGTGGTTTGCCGTGTGCTTCCCTGTCGTCCTGTCTGACCCAAATAAACCCCGATTTGCTCGCATTGACAGCTCTCTCGCCTGCTTGCCTGCTCACCCTGCTGCTGATCATCACAATATCTCAGAATTTTCCCATAATGCATAAATAAGGCTTATAGTGTCTGAAAAGTAAGGTCCTAAGAATTTTGCAAGAAATTGGTCCAAAAATTTTCTAAAATTTGGTCTTTTACTGTGCTGTTTAAGAAAAGCCACTTTGAAATCCGTCGTTTTCTGCGCCTTTGCGTGTTGTCCTGTTAAACTTATATAACAAAAAAATGCATGGAATTCAAAGTGCATTTACTTAATTAATAATTATAGAACTATTTTCCTAAACGCGATCTGATTCTGTAATGTTATGTCTATTCTGTCAGGGTCAGCACCCATGTGTGTCCCATTCTGTGTCCCTTCCCCGTTTGGCCAGCAGGCATCGCTGGCCATCCT
>JAODKC010000244.1:0-16171 GCA_026777985.1 Mormyrops attenuatus
GATTGGTTGCTTAGATAATTGCATTAATGAGAAATTGAACAGGTGTTCCTAATAATCCTTTAGGTGAGTGTATATATCATCAGAAACATTATTTTTGTGATCAATCTTCAAGTTTTATATAAATCCACACTAAATCCACCCATGTGTTGGGATCAGGATAATCCAGATTTTTTGGATCAAATGTATCTCAATTCAAACACAAACTTTTGAACAACACAAAGTGAAGGTTTGATCCAAATTAAAACCAAGATTGGATTAGGTGATCTGATTTGTGAATCCCTCTTTTCCTTTTGAACAACCCATTTTCAACATTCAGTCCAATCTGTTATCTGAAATCCCATTGGATTACTTTTGAACAACTGGGCCCAGGTCTGGTATAATATCTCACTTTCCCAGAGGAAGGTGGGACCAGAGAACCAGTCGGACCCAAGCAGCTCATCCACTGTGTTCTTCCCCGGGATGCTCCATCCGCTGGATTCCTGTCTGTTGGCACATAATGCCATTGCTGGGGGGTTGTGCTATTGCGGATCTTCTGTATCCTGTTTGCCACAAATGTATGAAAGCGCTTTGAGTCGTTGTTAATATAACATAACACTACTTTGGAATCTGTCCAGAAGTATTCCTTGGCATTAGCACAGCCAAGCTCTTCTCGAAGTATGTTGCTGACGGCAACTGAGACCAATGCAGCTGTCAGCTCGAGTCTTGGTATTGTCGTTAACTTTGTCAGAGAGGCTCTGGACTTTCCTATTACTAGAGAGCAGTGAATCTCTCCTCTGTGATTCTTGACTCTCAGGTAAGAGCATTGCCCATAACCACTGGTGCTCGCGTTCGAGAAGTGGTGCAACTCTCCTTCAGTGATCTCTCCAAAATTAACTGGTACTGTACATAGCATCAAGCTATATTTACCTTTACTAGGCTCGCAAAGTCATGTTGCCAGCTCTCCCACTGTGGCTTCAGCATTTCAGGAAGGGGGTTGTCCCAGCCAACACCCTGCCAGCACATTTCTTGCAAGATCTTCTTCCCAGTAAGGACATAGGGTGCCAGGAAACCAAGAGGGTCATATATAGAGGCAACTGTAGCCAATATGCCTCTACGTGTTGCGGGTTGATTTGCTAGAGTGTTGCGGAATCTGAAACTATCCCCTTCTATGCTCCAGTGTATTCCCAGAGCTCGCTCTATCTGGGTTACTGAGAAAGCCAAGTCCTTTGTCTTTGCGTCCATTGCTCGTTCTGATGAGGGTATACTCTGCAGAACAGCTCCATTGTTTGAGATGAATTTCTGGAGACGGAGGCCCCCTTTGCTGCATATTTCTCTTGCCACCTGTGCCAATCGAATGGTCTTTTCCACGGTGTCTGTGCTTGTAACGCCGTCATCCACATAAAAGTCCCTTGCTACAAACTGCGATCCTACTGGATGCAGGAGTCTGTTTTCATTGGCGAGGTACTTCAACCCATAATTCGCACAGCCAGGGGATGACACTGCACCGAACAGATGGACATTCATTCTATAATCCCGAGGTTGTGTGTTGGCGTCTCCGTCTTTCCACCACAGGAAATGTAAGTAGTTACGATCCTGTTCAGGCACATGAAACTGATGGTACATTTTCTCTATATCGCACATGAGTGCTATTGGGTGCAGTCTGAACCTTAGAAGGACACCGGTATGGTTGTTTATCATATCCAGCCCTGGAAGGAGGTGGTCATTGAGGCTGGTGCCACCGCACTTCGCGGAGCAGTCGAATACGACGCGCAGCTTTTCAGGTTTTTTGGGGTGATATATGCCATGATGGGGAATGTACCATCGCTCACCTGGGATTCCATCTTCTCGCACATCCTCCACATCACCTCTCTCTATGATTTCATTCTTGTACTGTATGTTGTGTAGTCTTTCTTATACTTTTCGTCTCTGTAAAACTTCTTTCGCAGATGACTGAGTCTTATTTCAGCAAGGTTCCTGTTGTCAGGTAAGTGTGGTCATTGCCTAAAGGGTAATGGCATCTCATAATGTCCCTGCTCATTTTGTCTTATACCCTCTTTTAGTTTGTCCAGGAAAATTAGATCCTCTTGTGATACCGTCTTGTCACCTCCTTTAATATCTTTAAAGTCTGACTCTAGGGCACCAATCACATCCAGGGGGGTAAGTGGAGGAAGTTCCTTTACAGAGACTTTGTGACACAGGCTGCTGTCCATTCCATCTAAGCTTGGCTTTGATTCGCCTACAACGCTCCACCCTAAATCAGTGCGAATGGCGTAGGGCTCATTGTCTTTTCCCGTTAATACCTGTCTAGGTGTTAAAGCTCTGGGGCAGTTGTACCCTATCAGAAGCCCAATATCACAGGCAAGGAGAAGGGGCACCTTATCAGCGATAGATCTCAAGTGAGGCCATCTTCTTGCGGTGTCTTGGGTGGGTATATGATTGCAGCTCCCTGGAATGCAGTCCTTGGTATATGCGGGAGGAAGATTAATGTGGACGTCTGCGTTGTAAGCTCTCACTCTAAGTCCAGCTACTCTTTCACACTTCACGATCATGTTCTCTCCTAGCATCGTGGGAAGTTTCAGCTTGACAGGTCATGTACTTGCCTGCAGTTTACTGCTTACCTCATTGTCGATGAATGTACTGTCACTTTGAGTGTCCAATAAAGCGTAAACAAGCTGTTCTTTAGATGGATCTGAGACCAAGGACACCCAGACAGGAACAATCTTGGCAGTGTTGCATGATTGACCCCATCCCGTGACACTGAGTGCCTTGGCTTCTGCTATTTCATCTTAAGTGTCTGGAGTGGTGTTCACCATCATCGCTTGGACTACTCGCCCTTCACGTGGCTTGTAGTTCTCATCATGGAAACAGGTGGGGTGTCTCCCCTTGCATGCATCACAGGTGAGGCGGTAATGGCATTCTCTGGCATTGTGACCTGGCTTGAGACACCAATAACGTAACTTATTTTCCTTCACATGTTTCCATTTCTCATTCAAACGCTGTTCTACAAAGTCTGGGCATTTGAGTAGTTGATGTTTGTCATTTTTGCACCATGTGCAGGGGGTGTTTAGATTTTCCTTTGCTTGATGATGCATTATCATTTGCAGCTGTTTGGGTGCTTTGTTTTCCTTAGCACCTTTCCTTTCATGGGATGCATTAAATGAGTGAAGAGCATAAAGTGAGGTGACAGGCTTGCATACTATCTCTGCCTCTACAGACACAAAGTCAAGGAAATCCTTGAAGGTGGGAAACCCTCTACCGTCCCTGAGGGCTATTGTAACTTGGCAGTTCTAATGGGTTGCCAGCCAATCAGGCATTTTAAGCATCAGCTTTCGATTCTCTTCACGGTCGTTTAATATTTCTAGGCCTCTCACATGGGGCATTGCTTGTGAGCAAGCGTTCAGAAAATCAGAGAATGTTCTTAGCCCCTCTGCATCTTTGCTCTGTATTTTTGCCCATTTTGACAACTTGTCTCTAAAGGCTCGTTGTATTACAAACGGCTGCCCGTATCGTTGGTTAAGCTTATTCCATGCATCTCTATACGCCTCTTCATCGTTTTATAAAAGGTGCCTTCAAGGCATTTTTGTGCTGCGCCATTGACATATTTCTTCAAGTAAAAAAGTTTATCGGCAGAGGAAATATTCTTTTGGTCTATGAGAGACTGGAACGAGGCTCTCCATTCAATGTACTGGATTGGGTCGCCATTGAACACTGTGGGTGTTGGAACTGGGAATCTATTTGTGGCTATGCTCTCTTGAATTGCTTGGGCCAGACAGGACACATCAGTAGGGGGTGCAGGTCTATCAGTGTAAGGGCACTGAGGATCTACGCGTGCATGGAAAGTAAACTGTCTGTTGTCCGATTGTGTAGGTTGACACAAACTTCCCTGTTTCATTTCCCGATCATAGATCATAGATTGAGCTGTGTCAATGTCCCTTTCTGCTTGTAGGCGTTGCTGTATCTCCAGTTCCCTTTTATGCTGCTCTTCCATTAACCTTATTTTTTCCTTTTGCTTTATTGCTTCTTTTATTACTCTGTATTGAGCTTCCTTTGCTGCAAGCTCAGCGGCTGCTTCTGCTCTTTTTGCAGCTACGCTCATGGATTCAGAATCATGACTAGATCGTGACTGAGAGACAGTTCCATATATAGAGTGAGCATATTCATGGGCTAGTAGCTGATGGAGATGGCGCCTTTCATTGTCTTCATTGAACTCTCCACTTACTGCTGATAAATGCTCAAAGACTATTTTCACAATGTCCTTCGTCACAGCCTCACATGCATCAACTCTCCTTCTAAGCTCAGTAGGTGGTGTAATTTGCCTCCTTATTTCATCATAAAGTTTCATTATTTCATTCGCACCTTTTTCAACATCATCTGCCATATTAGCTAGTTCGGACTCTGATATGTCTTTCTTCAAATTTTCCCTGGAAGTCCTAATTTTAATTTTCCATCGTTCATATAAACTGAGCAAACATTTTTCCTTTTTAGTTAATGCCTCCGTTCGATATTCCTGCATTCTCTCAGTGTACTTCGGAAGACGTTCTGTGCGATGTGGAAAAACTAGCTCGTCCTCATTACCTTCCATTTCGCATCAAATTTCGGCTAGTCGTTTTTCCTTACTTTCGATTACCTCCTTTAACTTCTGCCTAGATACGCCTTCGCCTTCCCCTTGTTGTAAGTCTCTACTTTCTTTTATTTCCATTTGTAGCTTTTCTATGTGTTCCTTAACACCATCCATTTTGCATGTAATTGTGTCCTTACCGTCTCCATTGACCATTACACTTGCCACCACTCACTGCTATTTGCACCGTGCCGTCCGGGGATTGCAAAGGCAGCTTGGTGGAGCCGGTGCAGGTAAAGCTCTTACTGTAGCATCTCCTCCGAAAGATGGTCAAGACTTAACTGATGGTTTTATTTTTTATTGAGATCCTTACGTTAATCAAACAATAATCCACTGTACCAATGTACCAACATAAGAGCTTGTGCCGCTTTGGAGGGTGCAAATCAGTCTGTTTTCGCTTATTTTCCTTTACGTCAGAACTTACAAAAGCTAAGCACGTAATTTCAAAATAAAAGTCCCTCAAAACAAATTAAACCCTAGACAATATAAATTTACAAAACTTATATAAAAAATAATACCTTAGGCATATTAAATAATACAACATTTTCTTGGACAACAAAAATTAGAAATTGGGCCATTTACAACATGGGCTTTCTGGCTTTTGGTAGGAAAGGCCTGGGCGTACCGCGTAAAATGGTCCGTCACCACAAGCACATTACCTATGCCCTTCGAATCCGGTTCTATGCAAAGAAAATCCATACAAACAAGAATCATTGGTCCATGGCTCACAATATGATGCAACAGAGCAGCTCTCTGACAATGGGACTTTCGAATGACACATTCTCCACAGTTTGTAACGTACTCTTCTATATCTACCGACATCTTTGGCCAAAAGAATCGGCTTCTTATGAAGGCATGGGCTCTTTCCACCTCAGGGTGTCCCAAATCATCATGCATAGCCCTCAACACTACCTTCCTAAACTCCATTGGCAGGACAATGCTGATGGACTACTTCACCAGAAGATTGCTTGTTCAAACAGTATAGTAAACTATCTTTCAGAGTTAATCTTCCCATCTCCCTTTTCATCAGAGAATGCTCTAGATTAACATTGTCATCTTCAGGCCACTTTCCGTCTGTATAATGGGCCCTATCATTGCATCCTCTTTCTGAGATCTTCTAAGGTCCTGTTTCGACATCTGCCTTAAGGATTCCAACTCCAAGTGGGTTGGGAACACGTAGATGTCTAGAACACTGTTAGGTGAAGCTCCTAACTGTGGACCTCACAATGACCTGATGCGTTCACCAGTACTTGCTCAGTACTCTCCAGCATACCTGTAGCTGCTCTGGTCATTGTGTCCACAATCAAGGTTTTAAGCTCCTTTCCGATTTCAACGTCTGAATCTCAGCATACTTTGAGTCTACCTTAGATTTTGTGGGTACACTTTGCACCGATGAGCTAAGGTTCTTCCTTGAGGCCTCATATTGCTCTTCCTCCCGGATCTGGGAGAAAGTGGGTGGATCTGCTTTTCTTTGTCTTAAACGGAGATGCATCAGCATTAGGTCCGAAGCTACAGCGCCCCTTAACAGTTGTTCTACCCTCGCTCTATTGGCTGAGCCAACTGGAATGCCACCCTTCTTAATTACCTTTTCCAAAGACCATTCTAAGTCAGACAGCTTCTCGCCTGATTGCTGCTGCAATAAGCGAAAGGCAAAATACAGGTCATCTGACACAGTCTACTGATCCAAAATCATCCTTTCCAGAGCAATACACACACTCCGCCACCATGAACCGCACCTGCTCTAACCAAACCTCAAATGGCTCCTCACTGGCTGGGGTGGGCAACAACCCAGAGAAGAGACACAGGCGACGATAGCTATCAGGCTCAACTGAAGGTCTCGTCTTTTCTAACAGGTCACTAACAGCACAAAGTATGAAGCGGTTTGGAACAGGGAAAAAAAGTACCAAGTTCCTCTATGGTCTTCCCTTCTTTCTGGAGAAACTCTACAAGCTTGTGCCCAAAATCATCAGCATCCTCTGGTGGGGTTTCACCTACTACTACAATAGGCCAGGGCTCCCCTCCACTGATAGGCAGCACTTCAGTCGGAACACTTGCCTCCTTGAGGTTCTCCTTGCATTCACACAAAGCCATCAGCTGACTGTGCTTCACATCAAAAGTCCTACCTCAGACATGAACGCGTCTGGAGAGTATCCTCAATTTCACTGATGTCCGCTTCGTTAGGAATGATCACCATAAGCGTGTGAGCCTCTGACAGACCCTCACCACGACACCAACCTTTCAGCTTTGCTACTAACTCTGCATGTGTCATGTTGACCAGTAAACTTTATTTTCCCTAAGCGTAACTTAACTCTGTATCTATCTAGCTAGGAACCCTAAATATGATCCCAGTGGTGCCTCCAGTTTATGTAACGCCCCTTTGTGCACTAAAAGTAACACGGGAGCTACCCTGAATTCTTTTCCCTCAATACTTATATAATATTTAGGGTTCCCTATCAATGCTTCTTAAAGCCCAAAACACATAAATTCATGCATCACTTTACACGAAAAGAACATAATCAACACAGTAATACAATCAGACATAAATGGAACTATTTACTCATTTTTATCATTTTGTACAAGACATTTCACCCAGGAGCAAATAATAGTCTCATCCGTCCCATTAACCCGAAACGGAAAAGTCCCTAAAGGTTCCAAAAAAATAAAATAAATAAACTAATGGCCGACAGATTTAAATAAAGGAAATCAACCCTCCTATACGGTGCAGGCCTGTTCTGAAGCTTGGGCACGTCGTAGCCAAAAAATATTTAAAAGGCTGCACGCTTGTGAGCTACAAGCGCAATGTAAAATAAACCATCACACTCACGATATCCCTGGGGTGTGTTGTCTCCACTCCTACTCTCAGCCGGTACTGGTGTTGTGGACCCCCGCTGTCGTCCAGTGCAGAGTGGATCCAGAGGTCAGGTGCACCCTTCTGCGCTCAGTGTCTCCGCTGAGTGTTTGATCCGGGAGCTTTCGGTGAATAGGTGGGCTACTACCCACGGGCAGGCAAGATTCGCTTTCAGAGACCAGTTTCTAGCTTATCGAACTTCGCGTGGAAATTCACTTTTTACCAGACTCCTTACTACGAGATTATTCCATTGTCTGGTCGACAACTTCTACTGTTTTCTTGAAGTGAGTGAGCTACACATTTCAGCCACAGCTCTCCACCATTACACCTTCTTCCCCCCTCTCTTTTCCCGCACCTCCTCTCTCTTCCCGCGCCCCGCTCACCGCTGACCCTTAGCGCTAATTGGACCACACATCACCCAAATGAATACATTAATAAATTACAACATACCCGCTTTACAATAATACAACACACAAAGATATCAACACAACACATATGCAAACATACAACTAAGAATTCCTTTTTCTTTTCTCATATCACAAACTTAACACATTTAATACATAATCATAATGAATAAACACAAAAAATAAAAACATTCAATAATGATAATACGTATGTATTTTTTACAGTATAACTCTGATTTTACTGTAAGTGGAATCTGAATATCATTTATACCCACAATGCATTGCATAATACTGTAAAATACCGTAAATCAATATCACAGTACCATACTGTTGAATATTTGCTGTAAATTTACAGCCATTTTTTACAGTGTATGTTCAAGCCTTATGTTTACGGCCATGCCAAGACCACAACATAAAGGTTTAGTGACCAAAAAAATACTGAGACCATTTCTGTAGATCAGAAGGGTCACTATTTGATATAGCTGCCATCAAATGACCCCTTAAAATTCCAGGAAAAAGCAGTAATAAAGCATTCAAAAATACTTTAGGTGACTTATCCTGAATATAATTATATTTTTGTAAAGATTTCATAACTGCGGTGTACCAATCAATCTCAGCGGGGAGGTCACACTTTCTGATAGCCGCCATCGGTCTTTGACAGTTGATGTCACACTCGCTATAGCCGCAGTGTATTGTGGGTCGAATCGCCATTGTGGAGGTATACAACTCAAGTGCCAGCATTTGCGTGCGGCATTATCTTTGGGGCACTTATGCTGTGTGAAAGGCTGGCATACTAAGTCACATGGTAGAAATGGCAGAAAGCTGGACCACAACATGAGATTTTTTCGGTTTCTCACTTGGAAAAGAGGATATGGACGGCAGGTAGAGGAGGTAACGAAGAGGCGTCGGATGTCCTGGGTCGCAGCAGTGCGACGGAAGGATATCATTTTCAACACGATATCTCCCTTCATGCGTGTTTGCTCTCGGCATTTTCATAAAGGTTAGTAAGATGTTTTTGTTTAAAGTAATATTACTGAATATGCATTTTTTCTGTCTAATGAAGTTGGTGTTTTCACATTGGTTAGCTTACGCTAGCAAGCTAGCCTCACTAGGGAGGGCAGCAGAAATGGGTTAATCTGTTCCTGTTAAACTACCGTTACAGAGTAAATGCTTTTTGAAGACAAAAGTAACAGCAAAACTGTAATGACACGTTTATCAGTGCATGTATGTGTATATTCGCGTGCATGGATTATAAGCCACAATGCTGGATAAGGCTGTCACTGTGCTGTGCCCTGACAAACCAATGCCCAACTATAGCTTAAGTTTAGAAACATTTGCAAGTACGGTTTTTAACGTTTCTCATGATGTCTGGAAGGATCTGTATAAACTCATTGTATACCGAGCCTGTATTCTGCCTGCCACTTATATTTTATTTTAAATATGACCAATCAAGTTATGGCCAATGACATTTTTGTGGTGTTCTTGACTCTTTTCCTTTCTTAAACACCTAAATTACTAGTGTGTTTTGGTACTGAAAATTGCTTATTACTGATTACATAAAACATTACATTTTTGCGGAGAAAAAAAACACTTCATATGAAATTAAGTTTGTTAACCTAATGTGTTTACATCCGCGATATCCTCAAAATGGGGGCGTGTCAGACAGTGCAGACACGTGACTGATAAAGACCGATTGTCACATCCTGCATCCCTTCCCCCTCATTCTCTCCCTCGTTGCCTGTTTAATCTTACCTCTCATTACAGCCCTCATGTGGATCACCCCAGGTGCTTCTCGTCTGCTCCCTCACGTGCCCTGTCCTTCAGTCCTACGATCCCCAGTCGTCATTCATGTTGCTGCCTGCATGTGCTCCCCAGTGTGCCCTATGGCCTTATCTGACCCTCCCTACCCTGTTTTGACCCCTCATGCTCCATTTTCTTTGCCCTGCATGTAGTATAGTTTCCTTAATAAAGCCGCTTTTGGTTTTTCCCCATGCCTGTCTTTGCCTCCATCCTTGTCCTTGATGTGACTGAATCACTGGACTCCTCAAGCTGCCCAGCAGCTTTCTGCGAAAGCCCAGCGCTCTCCATATTACTGCCTGCCTCCAGTCTCCCCTCAATGCTCATGTGTCCACACCCACGTGGTTTGTGGATAACCCTCTCATTGACCCTCTGAGCGACAGTGACCTGGGAGACGCAGAGGAGGATGGACCAGGTTAACAGTCTTAAGCGTTGTCTCAAAGAACGTCTGACGTGTCGTTCCGTCGGACGAAATTCTGCGCTCTCTCTACTCATATCGTGTAATAAATATAATAAAGCCTATTTATTATAAAGCCTATAAAATTATAAAGCCTATAAAAATCACATCTGGACTTCCGGGACGTCACGTAGATGGAGTAGACGTGTTGCGTGAGAGCTCCGGTGAACTTTTCAGTTCTTTTTGCTTTCTAGCCCTCTATTTTGTTCCATGACACCTCTCTATCATTATAGAAACTATTGTCTACCTCCAGTTTTCGCTATAATGGCATCAAAAGGTGCAAAGTCAAGCAAAAAAGACAATCTTAGCCTAACTCTGGATGCTATATCTGAGCTGCTTGAGCAGCATCGCGACGCGCTCGCCACGGAGTTTAGAACATCTTTTAAAACGCTTGACTTGAAATTAGACCAACTTCAGCTCACGGTGGAGGAACACGGTCAGCCAGCGAGTTTTGGATCTCGAGAACGTTTCTACCACGCTGCGCGGCGATTACGCTAAGCTACATGCTAAAGTCAACGACCTGGAGGGCCAGAGTCGCCGCCAAAATGTGCGCATCCTCGGTTTGCCGAATCGATGGAGGGTGGGAGTCCCACCAAATTCTTTTCCAAATTGCTGTGTGAAGTGTTCGGAAACGAAACGCTACCATCTCCCCCTGGAGTCGACAGGGCTCACCGTTCTTTAAGAGCTAAACCAGCACCCGGACAGCGACCGCGCCCGGTTATTCTCCGGCTGCATCGGTTCCAGATCCAAGACCTTATAGTCAGAGAGGCTTGGCGGAGAGGGAAACTGGAATTTCGAGGCCAGTCAATTAGAGTTGTGGAAGATTACTGTCCTGAAGCCCTCAGCCACCGATCGGAATATAAACAGGTTATGGCAGAACTTTATCAGCGCGGGCTAAGGCCTGCACTACTCTACCCGACACGACTGCGTATCAAACTGCCCAGTGGAGTCAAGAAGTGGATCAACTCCATCAAGGGGGCACGTTCATACCTTGAGAAGTTGCCAAAAGATTCATAGATGGACAGCTCCAAGGTGTTTAACTCATTTGACTGGATTGTTCTTTAGACGGTTTTACACTGGATTCCTCTTAAGGTGCTGTAAGTCCAGATGTAACGACGCAAGGCCACGTTTATGATATGTTTTTCTTTGTGCAATTGCACTTGGGGTTGGCGTCATGTGTTTGGATTTTCTAGTTCCCCCATTGGTGTAATTTTATATTTTGGCCAAGCTAATTGTTATTTATAGAGGTGCTTATTACCTTTGTGCATTAAACTGGAGCTTTAGTTGATTTAGTAGTAAGACAGGTGAAGTCGTTTTTGTTTAATGTTTGGTTTGAGGAGCTTGCTGCTTTTTTTTCTAGCAGCTTTCTTGTTCGGGGCGGGTGGGGATGGGAGGGGGGTGGTCACTGCCCATAAAACTGCATATGTTTGCTGTAGTACAAGAGTCATTTTAAATCTATATTCTCTGGTTGCAAATCATTTTCACAGCATTTCCATTTTTTTTTTGGGGTAAGCTATGTGAGTGAATTTATAAAATTAGTGAGTTGGAATGTTAAAGGTTTGAACCACCCTGTTAAAAGGAAGAAGGTTTTCTCTCACCTCAAACAACTTAAAACAGAAATAGCCTTTCTCCAAGAGACCCACATTCGTAGTTCAGATAATTGTCGCCTTCTGTCAAAGTGGGCGGGGCAGTGCTTCCACTCTCCTTTTCAAGCCAAAGCTAGAGGGGTCTCAATCCTCATCAGTAATACTATTTCTTTCGATCCACATGACGTGATCGCAGACAGATTTGGTCGATATGTTATAGTCACAGGTAAATTATATAATACATTGGTAGTTTTGGCTAATGTGTACGCACCAAACTTAGATGATGTGGGCTTTTTCGAACGCCTTTTTTCATTGTTACCAGATCTGAACAAGTACTCTCTTATACTAGGTGGTGATTTTAACTGTTGTCTAGATCTGGTTTTAGATCGATCCTCTTCTAACATTAGTACAATAAGCGAATCAGCCTCTTTCATTCAAGCTTTTCTTTCTGATTACGGTGTCTGTGAAGTGTGGCGTAGTTTGCATCCGAATGACTCCGAATGCTCCTTTTTTTCGCATGTCCACCGCACTTATTCAAGAATTGATTATTTCTTCATTGATATTGGATTTCTTCCATTGGTCCAGTCATGTGATTATCACAGTATTGTTATTTCAGATCATGCCCCAATTACCTTGACTCTGGGCATCTTGATCTTCTGCGTAAGACCAGGCAGTGGCTCTTTAACCCAACCCTTCTGTCAGATGACAACTTTGTGAATTTTATTGAGACTGAAATAGAATTTTTTTCTCACTACAAATATGTCTCCAGACATGTCTATTTTAACGGTATGGGATGCACTTAAAGCCTACCTTCGAGGACAGATTATATCACACACCGTACATTTAAAACAAAAAAAGGAACGAACAGAACTTTCTCAACAAATCAGAGAAATTGATCAGCTGTATGCAGGAACTCCAACTCCTGACCTCTTTAAGAAACGACTGGATAAAATGTTGGCTAATCTACTCAAGGGCCCCAAAGCAAACCAGAATATTCCTAAAATTGCACAGGATAAACAAGGAGGTTCATGTGGCTCTCTGTGCACAAACCACTGCAAACAATACCGGCAACCCGGAGGAATACAAGTAATACAAGCCAGTTATGCCCTCCATAACATAATACGGGCAGCCAAGTGTGAGTACAGGAACAAGGTGGAATTGCAATGTAAGGGAAACACTGGAAGCATGTGGCAGGGTCTGAACACCATTACAGAATACAGAGGAAAAGCCAGCATGTTGCGCATTCCTGCATCTCTCAACAGCAAGAGCTGAATATGTTTTATGCTCATTTTGAGGCAAAGTACATCACCTGCCCAGGGAGACTGCATACCATTGATTACATCCCCACACTTTCCGTCTCCATGGATGAAGTGTGCAAGATCTTCCTGCAAGTTAATTCTTGCAAGGCTGGTGGGTCCTCACAATGTGTGCTGATCAGCTGGCTGGAATGTTCATGGACATCTTCAACCACTACCTCTCCCTGTCTGTTGTCCCTGCCTGCTTCAAGATGTCCACTATTGTCCCTGTACCAATAACCACGAGGGTAGCCTGTCTAAATGACTAGCGTCCCGTTGCCCTGACCCCCATCATCAGCAGGTGCTTCAAGAGACCAGTCAGGGACTTCATCTGCTCCACCCTGCCTGCCACTTTGGACCCATTACAGTTTTCCTATTGCTAGAACAGATCCACTGATGATGTAATTGCCCTGACCCTGCACACCACCCTCTCCCACCTGGAAAGGAGGGACATGTATGTGATAATGCTGTCTCTTGTGGACTACAGCTCAGCATTCAATGCCATTGTTTTCTCCAAGCTTGACAGGAAGCTCTGAGCTCTCAGCCTGGACAGCTCTCTGTGCAGCTGGTTCCTGGACTTCTTGTCAGATCGGTACCAGGTGGTCATATTGGGAGATACCACCTCCTCCGCACTGATCCTCAACACATGAGCTTCCCAGGGATGTGTACTGAGTCCTCTCCTGTACCCGATGTACAGCCACGACTACATGGCCACAAACAGCTCCATCATCGTGAAGTTTACGGATAACACGATGGTGATAGGTCTCATCTCCAAAAGTGATGAGATAGTGTACAGAGAGGAGGTCACAGCACTGACACACTGGTGCCAGGAGAACTGCCTCACCCTCAATGTCACCAAGACCAAGGAGCTGATAGGGAAACTTCAGGAAACAGGGAGGAGTACATACCCCCATCTCCAACAACGGGACCACTGTGGAGAGGGTCAGCAGCTATAAGTTCCTCAGTGTGCACTTCACAGAAGACCTCACATGGATAATGCAAACCACCTTGGAATTGAAGAAGGCACAGCAGCACCTCTTCTACCTCAGGAGGCTAAAAAGGTTTGGCATGAGCTCCCGCATCCTCAGGACATTCTACAAATGCTTTACTGAGAGCTTCCTAACCGAAGACATCACTGGTGGTGCTTGTTCACCCTGCTACCGTCAGTCACATACAGTAGTATTGCATCATCATGAGCTGTACCAGCTGGCTCCAGGACAGCTTCTTCCACCGGGCCAACTAATATCTACCACCAGACAGGTCACCACCTCCACTCCGCATTGCACTAGTGAATGCCTCTGGTGCCCTAAACTGTGCTGTTACACATATACAGTACTAGTGATCAAAATTGTGGTAGCATTTCCAGTTTTTAGAGATTGCAGAACTTTATTCAACTGTTGCTCCAGTTACTTATTTAATTGTCAAATGTATGATATTTGTAAACATTCTTTGATTGTTTATAAACATTACCACCAATATTCGTGTAGTAATTTTTAAAGTGTAATGCCAAAAATGCTAGATGTTTCCGCAATTTTGGCCATTAGTACACAGTCTGTCTGTCCTATCGTGTATTGTATTTATATTGCATTGTATTGTCTATTATACTGTTTTCTTTGTGCAGTACTGTAGTACTGTTCTTTTATGTGGAGTCTGCATTTATTTAATGAATTACATGGCTGATAGGAAACATCTGATCCAAGACTTTCACTCATTAGTTCATTCGTTCTAGAGATGTGACAATAAACGTGATTTGATTTGATGAAGGGTGGAACAGCTGAACTTTAGCCCTGAAGTTCTTCTGCTTATTAATTCTATTTCACATGATACAATTGTCACATTATTTGCATTTGGGTGTTAATTTACTATAGGTTTGCCTTAAGACATAATAGAGATGTAAATGAAGGCACTGAATATCTGTCCTGTTATGGATTTCTGAATAAAAGTTAATATTACTGCATGGTGTCAGAAGTACACTAATTGTTTATGGACGCCAGATAATTATATAGATCTGCAACAGCTGCTATGAGTATCCAAAATTAGCGTTAGCAAGTATAGCACGCTGAATCCTTAAGGATTGCCACCAGGTTTGAACTTCTTTTAAACCAGAGCAGTCGAAAGAGTGGCTGACTGATTTTAAGTGATTTGCCGCCACTATTAACCCAAGAGACAAAAGTGGAGAAACTCAGTGTAACACCCTTATTTATCATATGAGAATGAGAAAAGCCAAAAGCATCCTGAAGGCTTCAAGTACGGAAGGATAAGAATACAGGATCCCACAGAGGTACTGTAACACAGATGACAGAAGTCAATGAAACGGACACTATGTTCAAAGTACTTGTTCGGATATTTATGAAGCACTTCATTCCTGCTGTAAATGAAAGTAACAAAAGTACAAATTTTAATAAGCAAGTTAGTTAACCCTAAGATGTGCCATATGAAGAATTCAGCTGCTATCTATTTTGGGCACTTGATAATAGTGCTGGGCGTTATACCAGTTCATACCGAAAACCGTTTTTTATTATTGTTATGATATGAATTTTTCTTACACCTCAATAACGGTTTAAATAGCCTACAGAACATTCAGAAAGTGGCGCAGCTGGAAACTGTTTAAGGGGGGACCTATTTCACTTCTGCACCACAAAAATGTACCGCGAAAGATCAGAAACGGAAAATATAGCTGACGCTGGAGTTGAAAATAATGAGACTGGGATTGTCAAAATTCGATTCTCAGATACTAGTCAATATTAAAAATTATCTGATTAGATACTCATTTACACCATTATTGATTCTAACGGTGCCTCATTCGCCACACTTCACACAGCACCACTACAGCGCACGTGCGCGTGCACGCACGCACACGCACACACTCGGCAGCCCCTCCCCTCCTTTCAATAGCCGCTGAACACCTTCGCGCTGGTTAACACACACATACCGAGTCGACCGAACATGGCATATGCTGCAGTTGAAGGCACTTCGCAAGCTGCTTTAGTATAATAAAAAACGCAGAAGTGCCGTTTGGATGTGTCATACCAATAAAAATGATAAAAAATGTGCCGTTTCAAAGTATTTTGCAGACGAGCATGGAAAGGCTAAGGATGTCGATAAGCCTGTATGCAAACAGTGCTACAAAGTTGTGGCGACGAAGTCAAGTAGCACGTCAAACTTGGCGAAGCATCTTAAAGACCGA
>JAODKC010000245.1:0-16119 GCA_026777985.1 Mormyrops attenuatus
GGGGGGAGGTGACACTATCACCAGATGGAAACAAAATATTTGGATACATTCATTTAGCATCTGCTCCATCAGCAGCCTCCACAGCTGATTATTATGTCATTTAGGCTGGAATTCGGCCAGATCTGTGACACACATCAATCTGTCAATGACAATTCTGTGCCTCCGTGACAGTGCACAAGCTACCAGCACACAGACGTTGGAGGCAGAGTGAAGGGGGTTTGGGATGAAAGGGTGGAGTTTAGATTTAATTGGATCCCTGGTGTAGCCATATGTCATGTAGGATGGATGCTCCACCAGGACCAAAGAAAGTTCTCAGAACAGGCTGATAACAAAAATCACACTTTCCACTGTGTCAGACTATAATTCTGTTACATTAACTGAGGCATTGCCATGGTTTTTAACTACACCTACCTGAAAAACTGGTCACAATCCAGTCAGTCTGGCAAAGTATTACTTGGACTGTGAGATTAAGCATCTTAGAGATGCAGTTCAGCATGACTGAAGGCCAGTAAAAACCACCGGGGGACGATAAACAAAGGACTGAAAAACCCAGCCAAGTTTGAAAAATGTCCTGTGTGGGTTGTGTTTATTTTGCCTAAGACGCCTTGGTCAAATAATTGCCCTCTCTCTGGGTGTCTCTGCTAAGCGCGTTAAAAAATGAGATCATAGTTCATAGGTGTCCCTTACATGACAGTCCGTGCAGTGAATACGGATCATGGAGACCCCGCCAGATATACCGAGGGGTTATGACTCGCCTGCATTGACAGACCTCGTGTCTGGGATGTTGCAATGTAACTCCCAAGCAGCATCTCTGTCCAGCCAATCATGGTGAAGCTCCATAGTGGACAAAAGCAAGTCCCATGGCAGTCTATTGAAACCAAACTACCGAAATCAATACTGTCACTCAGTCACATCAAAAGTCAAGTTTTATCTCTTTTCAAACGCTGCCACTGCCCAGTAATATACTCTTCTGTTAGGCAATGATAGTTCTATCAAAATGCTGCTACATTTCCAATGTTGAGGAGTAACCGTTTACACGTAATGGTTGTAAGTAATTAAATTACAAAATCAATGTAATTGTAATCCATTACGGTAACTGAGAAAAAATATGCAGTTATAATGCACTTACAGTTAGAATGTTGATGATAACAAAGGGGTACATCGGAATATATTTTTTTCAGTAAAAAGCTTAAATATAGAATATATCACTGATTTTGTTGCTTTGCATCTTTCCACATGCAGAAATGCCTTCTTCTGTCATAGATGGGTCAGCAAAGCTGTTGGGACAATTTTGACTTTTCAGCTTTATTGCCCACTTTAAAACATTTGTTAGAAAAATAATCAAAAGTTACATAACTTTGATGAAGTAATCAAAATAGCTACATTACTTGTTACATTTCTAACAGGGAAACTAGCAATCTGTAACCTATTACATTCACAAGTAACTTTCCCAGCGTTGTTCATTTGAATGCAATAATATTAGATGTAAATCATCTAATTGTAATTTGCTATTTGCTGTAGTGTGACCACATTAGACTGATGGAATGGGCACGTTTAAAGTCCAGAAGTTGTTTGAAAGACCACTGGATGTAATGAAACGTGTTAATGTATAGAAAGTGAGGCATTGCTGATGCCTGCCTGAGTGTGTTATTATTCTTGTAGGTTATTGCACATGGCCTGTTGAGAGCTGTATCAAAGTATATTTGCTGTCATCTCTAGATGTATAGGTCATACGCTAAGATGAAATTACAATCTCGTTAGTCATAGTGCAAGAAAAACAGTGATAAACTGAGTATAAATATGAATATGAAAGACATCTTAAACACTGACAATCTGACAATTTAAACACGACATACTGATTTCTTAGGGTTGCTAGTCCCCCCCGCCATAACCTCATTATTCAGCGTTTTAATAATAATAAGCATAATAATAAGGGGAAAGTCTGTGAAAATGGAGCAACATTCCTCTCATTATGGCTTCATTAAAATGAATGTATTTTACTTGTACCTATTTCAGAAAACAACAGTCATTAATCTCATTGAGACATATAAGCCAATACAGTGTAGTTTTCAGTCAAAAAGCTCACCTACTAGACACTGTAACACTATTACTGCATATCTGCCACTCATTCAAAGTGACCTAGAAATTGACCCAAATTGCACAGCTGGATATTTTTACTAGAGATATTCAGGTTGAGCTTCTTTACTTTGTGAAGCTCAGAGTGGCGGTTCTCCGATGAGTCCCCCGACTGCTGAGGAATACAGGCATCACTTTCAGGGTGGTGCTGCTGTTTTTTTCTTGCACGCGGCTAATAAGTGAGTTATGTAACCGGCTCTCATCCATTAAGGCTGACAGAGCCCTGGTGGGGCGGCGGGGGTTGTAGACAGAGATGGATAGAGCACTGCAACTCTCTGCATGCCTCTCACACTCCCCTGAAGGGCAGGGTGCGCGTAAGCAGGGGGGTGAGCGATTGGCCTCTGAAGCTCTGTTACTAGGCAGGTTTCACAAGGCGAGACACCCCCTCGAGGTGAGACCATTATGTAAGCCTTGTTCTCAGTGCTGACACGCTGATATGGAACAGAGATCTACTTGCAAGGTTAGGAAGACCAGTCACTCCGTAACCTCTGCTCTCAGTGCTCCCCTGCAGAATAGCTGCTAATTAAAGAGGTTTTACTGAACCGTAATGGCAGCTCATCTGAAATAGGTAAATACTGATACTCAGAACAAATTAAGAGGGTATTTGTAGCATGTTGTTTACGGACACACTTGCCTGAACCATGTAGCACAGAAAATTCATATTATAAAAATGTTATATTTACATAAAGGTTATATGCTTTAAGGAAATGTATTTTACTGGTTTAAATTCCAGGCTCCAGGCTCAACACGGTCCTGTAGCGGGTAAACAGTATGGAAGATAGATGGATGGATGGTACAAATACTTCTATAATTCTGAGCTACAAATTTTACTATTTCTTTTTAAATTAATTTGAGGAACAACCTGAGTAATAGGTGCACATCCTAGTAATTGTAATGTTTGCCCTTAACCGTCTTGTGACCTTAAGTACACTTGCCGTTTGAACGTTCTGGTAATTTAATCAAAATGTTTCCAAAAGAGCTTCTGGGAATAACTGGACAGGACTGGAAAACAAATTCTGGGCAAATACCCCCATGTATATAGTAATTTCAACAACAACCAAAAAAAAACTCTAGAGGATATCTCTATAAAACAAATCAACTTTTATAAAATAAAAGTGCTAATAATTTTTAGTCATTGACTGGCAAATGTTGCTGGGCCATTCATTTCATTAAAATAAGTGGGAGGTTTCTTCTAAAAATAAAGAAAACAAAATGTTTATTTGTGGTTCTGTGTTGCAGGAATGTGGGGGGGGGCTTCTGTCTACACCCCCGTACATTTCAGCACACATACATCACTTTGCAGCTCCAATAAAGCAACTGGAAACCCGTGCTCTTAGCTTACTTCACTTTTATGCACTTAACATAATGGGACACATTCTAGTAAACAGTCGTCACCAGTCAGCCTAAGAGATTTCGCGTCTTTATTACACTTAAAAAAGTACAACTGCCCTGAGTTCAGAGCGCGATCATCATGTTACGATTGACAATATGAGAGTTATCGGCTAACCTCAGATCAGCTCATGGGGGAAAACGCCTACCCCAGCACTGAAAACCAGAACGTTAGAATATGAGACGCAATGCAAATGAGTGTGTGTGTATTTGCAGTGGTAAGAAGGTAAGAAGATGAAGAAAAAAGTAAAAGGAGAGAGTAGGGAAGGTTGTTGTATTGTCCTGGCCTGCACAGAGTGTAGGGTTACAGGGCTGCAAGGGAAGGTTACAGGGCAGCAGCTGAACCACAGGTGACCCTCTCCTGAGGATCCACGATCCAGAGCCTATTGTCTTCACAAAGGCTGGACAGGTCACACACCAAAGAAGTCCCCAAATGGCACTGTTTCCACTGCAACGTTAGCACTCAGAGCAAGCATGTAAGTGGACATGAATAACACAAACAACCTGCCTACTGTTAAAAGTCTATGGCTCATCTAGAGCAGTGTTTCCCAACCCGGTTGGTGGGGACCCCCAGTCAGTCCACATTTTTGCACCCTCCCAGCTCCTAGTAGGGGAGCAAAAATGTGGACTGTCAGGCAGGGAGCTGGCAGGGAGCAAAAACCTGGACCGGCTTGGGAAACACTGACCTAGAGGGTTCTGAGATTCCTATCCGTTTATACTTGTATGTTACTTTCACAAAAGTGTCGACATCCAACGAGGGACTTTCCTTTTTTCTCATAAACCTGTTCCCAAAGCAGCACATTACACCATTTATACTGGTAAGGTAATGATATATTGAGCTGCAGTAATATGCTATTATGTGTCAGTCAACAACAGTGGGTTGTGCAAGTGCAACAATGTTATGTGGAACTGCATGTATCGCTCCCTTCTTTATTGTTCTCTGCTTGCCTGTTTGCCCACACACAAGGACTGAAATCATAAATAAATGAACAAATGAATAAATAAACAAAATGTATTCACACGCAGCTCAAGTGACTGCTCGGTGAGAACCAGCGGAGCCGTATCTGAGGTCGCCATCTGTCCCTGCCACAGCCCCCTCCGACAGACAGAAGTCGGTGTAACCCTGCGGGAAGCGAGGCGTGCCTTTTACAGCGAGTGGGATCTGAAACCAAAGGAGTGATTGGTCAGGCAGAGTCCCATGATTGACCATGGCTTCCTATGTACTCTTTGCAAGCCAGTTGGAGAGACTTCCAGAGAAGATCTCATTCTGCACTGAGTAAACAGGGAGCTCCAGCTGCCATTGTCTCCAAGCTCTTTCAGCATTTTAATGCCCCTCGGCATCCACACACACCCCTCCTCCCTGGAGCACAACAAGGATTCTCCAATAGCTTCCCAACTATGATAAGATTCCTTTAATGGTTCTGCTAAGCTGTCAATGCTGTTAGATAGGAGTCACAGAATAGGCAAGCTTTTCCCTCACTGAAGAATGATTTCAGTTTTCAGTTCTTCAAGGGTCACCTTATTAAAACATAACCTGGATTTGCCTGCACACAATCTGCAATAACAGTATTATTCAGGCCCCCGGTGAGCCCAGATCAACATGCTGTAACAAGTGTGCTTACTCTAAATAGCTGATTTTTTTTACAATAATCCAATTAGCTAGAATAAGATCAAAATTGTGTCAAAGTTTATAAGCACAGATCTTCAGCTGTGGAAAATAAAAAATAAGTCTCTTTAGAAGGAAGCTTTGAAAATACAATTGTTTATATTTGGAAGAAAAACATATTTGTGCTGGCTACAGTATATTAAAAATAAAAGAATATAAAAGCATGATAGATATTATAGGATCAGAGAATATAAAAATATCTGCCGTAATCAGCCTGGTGAATTTTCACTGAATTTTCACTTATCTGTGACTTGTCTTTCCCAGGGCCATCTGTTGCATTAGACACCCGTGCAGGGGGCTAAGATACAGAAACAGCAGGTTGCAGTCTCCCACTGCTCAGGACAGCACCCCTGGAAGCCCCCTCCCCCGTCTGCCTCTGCTTCCTGTTATCGCCGCTAAAGCAGTTCTGGGAGTGACCTCATGCAGGGATGTCAGGCTTTCGCTCCTGTGCTTTTTTCTTCTCCTTTCTGTGAAAATCCACTGTGATTAGCTTAATGACAGTATATAAATCCAGGGTAAAACACACAGTGTTTTATCAGATGTGGTTCTGTCGCTATTGTCTTAAAGATATCGAAGGGATTTTATACAGCTTTAACAGAACACTTGAATGGCTTTTATTTGTTTATACCAGTCAGTTATGCAGGATAACTATGCAACTGAAAATATTCTTGTTGGCCAACAGTCGATCTGAAAAATTAAACCCCAATTACCTGCTTGATATTCAATGTCTCTCTTATATTAATAATAATAATAGGACAAGCAGTTACAAAAAATGGATGAATGGATAAGATGGACGGATGGATAGATGGATTTTTCTTTTTTAATATTCTGTCAAGTAGATTTTTTTTGTGCAAATAATAATTTATAAATAATTTATATAATGGAACAATGATATATTACATAATAAATATTATATATATTATAATATAAAAACAGTTTAATAAAATTGCCCAATCATTCAGTATTTTCAGACATAAAAAAACAGAAAAAAATGAATGATGCCGTATAAAAATGTGATGTACGATCTATCAAACTGATATTATAGATGGTTCTTAAAAGGATGGATGTGAATAACTGGCCCAAAAAAACTAGTGTCGCCATTTTTCAGACAACTTTGGAACAAGGAATTCTGGTATAAATCAAACACTTGGCTCCACAATACAGCGTCGGTTCAGGGCTGGCATGTTAGAAGTTATTCTGAATCAAATGCTGATTTGATAAGAGTAAGTGCACAAAAACCAGACACATACACAGATGAAGGATCCAGGTGAAAGCTTATGGCTGATAAAAATGGGTGATGCAGAAAAATATACTCAGTTGTTATGTGTTTCATCAACAAAAATGAGCACAATTTCTATTACAGATACAGTATCCTGCAAGTATTTCCTCACGTGCCTGGAATTGCAGCTCTCTATCCACACTCCTACTTCTAGAATCGATCTGCATCCAGACCGAAGGCTCAGTCGTCAGCATCACACAGATGCTCAAAACAATGATGAGACATTAAGTGTTGCTGAAGACAGCAGGAAATAATGGACCCATCTGAAAAGCCATCCTGGGCCTGTGTGTATGGGGGGGTTGGTCACTATAACCTGATAATCTGCACTTTCGCAAATGGCCTTATTTAGCAAAGTAACCCCATAGGGGCCTGGCTCCGCTTTCACTCGCCTTGTCTCAAATGACAGATCCTCTGCCTCCATCTTCTGCAGTCCATCTACCTTTTTGGTGCCTTGAGTGTGCTTCTACAGATGATCAAAACTCAGGGGGAGGGGTGGATGTCACAGCCTACAAGGATGATTTATTACATTGTCAGCTGTATGACTATGTCTACTTGAATCACTTTGGTGATTCAAGAGCACAAGACCTAAGATAGAAAGTAATAATTGGCATGTTTAAATCAAAACAGAGACAATGGCTAGTGGAGAATCAAATCTTCCGGGTCATGTACAAAAGACACAGCCCATGAATTCAAATCTGAATTTGATCAAATTTTACCTACATTTGAATAGCCACAGTAACCAAGTCCAGAAACCTCTAGGTTAAGTCTATGCCCATAGTTATCAAACTACCATTTCTGCAGCATCATGTCAAAACTGCAGCACTCCTTAGACCTTGGTAAACATCTCAGTGAGAGGGTCATGATGAGGGTTCCTTGGTCCACCGCTGTATAAATGGTCAACACACATATGAAGATTCCTGGGGCTTTTCTGTCAAAACAAATGCTACCCAGATCCACTCATGTCCTCTTGGGTCTTCATTTGACTTTTCTGGATATTAGAATTCATCATAGAGTGGCTCTGGAACCACTTCAGCATACTCCAAAACCTTTCTCCCTTTGGTCCTATAACAGTACACTTAAAGATAATGAGCCCACCATCATATTATACATTACAAAGCACCCACTGAAAACAAACTACAAAGATCTGGGAGAGCTAGTCAGATTTGACATCCAAGTACATCTTTTTTATTTACCAAAATCACAGCCTTTTAAGCCATTTGGTACTTGAACCTTATCAAACATCTCATGGCCAGTACCGTAAAAATATGCACATGACAGAACTGCATTTTCTCACTTATTCCTAAAACTCTGTGTTCACGTTATAAAAGGAAGCGCATCATTTCAGCTTACAAACCGTTGTGCCTCTACATAGACATACATAGACTGCAAATGCTGTTTCCATCATGCTGAATTTGATTTGTTTATACCACAATAAAGACTATTTAAGGTGTATGTGACTACTGCCATTACCTCATCTGAAACTGGATCAAAACTATTAAGTGTGTAATGATTAAGTCTCAATTGTTAATTGTGTCCTTCACTTCCTGCTGGTGCATGGTTATATTTATATGTTATAGCTGTAGATTTATTTAGGAAGTAGCGTGGAATAACAGGTGCAGGACATCACCAATTGTGTACACTGGCAGAAACTCACATCTTCTGTGCAAATTTATAGTCTATTTGCTGTATTTTAAACTCAAAACAACTTGTTCCCTTGATCCCATTCCTACAGTCTGTTTTAAAAAGAACAGCTCTTTTTCATACTGGTACAAAGAAATATCAAAATCCTTGGAACTGGAGTATTGCCATAAGGCTTTAAGCTGTCTGCTATATCCCCTTCACTGAAGAATCATAATGTCAACCTAGATGTTTTTCTAACCATTCACTCACTTCCTGTCTTCCTTCCTTGCCTAAAATATTAAGAATGGAACTGCTATGTAAGCTGCAGTCCAAGTCTTTTGGGAGCTACACATGGCACTGAAATTGTACACAGACATGACATTGATGATCTGCTGATCATCTATCAAGCAGTAAGGAGTTCAGTTCCACTGTTATGCTGATGATATAGAGATTTCCACCAAAACAAAAAAAGAGAAATTTTCTCCAGTTTAAACACAATTACAAAGGGGTAAATCTGACATGTATATGACACTAAAATGCCACTCCTTTGGGGGCAGGGTCTGTGTTGGATGAAACTGACGTCCCTTTTCACATAACAAGCTTTCTTTAGAGACTTGGACCATATTCCACATTGTTTGTTTATCTGCAACTAGCTCAAATTCCCTGTCTTCTCATTACCATACTGAACTCTCCCAAAATAATATATCTGCATTTTCTCTGACTGCACACCACTTGCAAGTTTAACATCCGTACTTCAGTGCTTTTACACAATATAATAACAGATGACAATTTTCACTTTCAAGTCCATTAATAAATATTAGTTAATTGCCCATTTAAGAGGCGTGACAAAGGGAAATCAGGTGACAAAGCCATCTAGTCGCAGTCGCTTCCAAATTATTTCCTGTATACCTAAAAAGCAGACGCGGATTGTTCAGGTCCAGAAAGTAAAAATACAAACCAAGATTTTGTTTCAACTAACCAGTTAAGTATTAAGAGTCACAGCCACAGAGTACTCAGAGTACTTTCTGGACCTGAACTATCCCCCTCTGCTAAAAAGGACAGGGCACCCAGTACAGGTACAGTCCTAAAGGCCGTCTGTGATGCCTGACCACCCCACCTCTTGGTAGAGGTAGAAAATACTTCTCAATTTTCAGATTCTGTGTTACTTGAATGTGTTTGTTGAGCAGATGACAGCCATTCTTATGCCCATATAGCAATTTCCTATTTGTTTCTATGTATATCTATCATTTACTATGAGTTATTATTATAAAATTTGTGTTTCAACTGTAGCAAGGACTCAAATTAATTTAATTAATGTAATAATTAAATTTATATATATTTTTCAGTTCTATGGTCCTGTTGTTCTCTTACACATTGCCTTAATAATTGTTTAGTTAATGTGTCATACATAATTGATACAGTGTTTGAAAAGGTTCTCAAGCACACAATATAACTACAATGAAATTAATTTCATCATGAAAAACTTGATCACACCTTAGGGGCTGACTGTTGTGGTATAAATACAAAACATGCTCCAAGTCATAAAACGATGACAATATTCTCATTACAAAAGTTTAATGTCACAGTGGTTCTGGTATTTCTGCTGACTGGGGGACGAAATTATTTCTAAATTATGTTACTATTTCTGGACATCTTCAATGGTACTGGCACTGTCTGAAATGTTAGAGGAATTTCCAAACTCACTTTGATCTAATACTGTGGTTACAATTACGCAATTGCTATGCAGGCAATTAAAAAAAAACATCCATGAAATTTCATGGTCGGGGGAAGACCCCTGTACAAAGCGCTGCGACCGAAAGACATCCCACGCCCGTAGCAGCCCTCGCAAAGTTAACTTGTCAGCGTGAATAGTGCTTAAAATGCATAACCATCGCAACGGTGACGTTTTCCCTTACTCTAATTGGAGGAAACCCCGTGCCCTCGGTTGCAGTCCGCAAGTCAGTTGAGCATGCCCCTTAAGACCCGCCTTCCTACCCCGCGCTACATTTCTATTGGCAAATAATTCGAACGCCGACGGGTGATCTGTGGAACTTACGCGTCTCTCATTGGAGATCGTGGATGTCAGATGATGCCCGCTTTTTCCACTCTGTGTTAAGGGTTGTCCAGCTTTTTTCCCTTTTGCCACCCGAAAGCGGATCAATTCGGAGGAGGAGGACGGAATCTCTGGAAGGTTAGGCAAAGCTTCTTCTATCCCATCAAATATATATGTATATATATATTAGAACAGGAAATTGCTAATAACGCATTTAATGTTCTGTTGGTCTTGAATCGCAGTGACCCAATATAAAATAAAGCTGAGTGAGACAGGGTAACCGTGCTAGGGTTACTCCGAGGGGATTTTGCCGCATCCATTTTGACAGAGCGAGCTTCCTAGCCAGTTAGCATCCTGAAAAGTTATGGCTCTTCGGTGCGCTTTAACGAAAATTTCCCCCGAAGTTACAGACACGTAGATGTAAGTTTGAGTAACGCTATTTCCCTGAGGGATGTTTTAAGTTATGCGCGGAGGTCCCGCACCCGCCGCCCGTTCACCAGGCATGGACAATGCAGCGATCTGCTTAGCCGCCTTAGGGCGCCTGTGAGCCCGCGGGCAGCCTGGTTCCGTGCATTCCGGCTTCGCCTGAATCCTGTCCGTAATTCTGGTCCACTGACCTGGCGTGAAACCGACCACGTCCATTTGATCTATATTACGAGGAGGTTGATCTGATTTTATCCGGCCGGTTAGGGTGGATGGTAAACCCGTCGAGCCCCCGGGTTAGGTGGCTGTGGTTTACCTTGTGTATCTGTACCTGTCACCAGCTAACGCGGATGTCAGCCCTCGTTTACTCTTTGTTTCTGGCGATCGGTTTCGTTGTGCGCAGACCTTCGCCCAGTCCGGCCTTACTGTATTTCAGTTGTCTGGTAAGGTTCGGCCGCTTAGCTGGTCATTAGTTAACTGGCTTATTTCTGAAAGACAAAAGCGCGGCTGTGTGAATAGTTTACTGCATGTATAGTCTTTGCGGCAGGTCCGTCAAAACCAAGCGTTAAACTCGAATATGCTACCCGCGAGCGACGTTGAACAACCTGGGAAATCGCGCAATTTAAGCGGTTCAGAGACACGCTGCCCGCGTATGAAAGTGAATTGTTGCTTTTTTTTAAGGGAGTTTGGTGAAAGTGATGTTTTGACAGCGTTTTCCCCTCCTGTAGGTCGCTAACTACCCGTGAGTCTTCCGGACGAACCCACCCCTTCGCGGCACCCACACGCCCGCTTGGCTCGCCCTCCCCCCCGACACTCCTCTCCCATTTTGCTGTCGGACTCGCAGTGAAGCTGCTTTAAAGGGCGCGAAGAAGCGACATTAACTGTTAAAAAGCATGGATAAAACGGAGCTTATCCAGAAGGCGAAGCTGGCCGAACAGGCTGAGCGCTACGACGACATGGCTTCGTCCATGAAGGAGGTGACGGAGCAGGGAGCCGAGCTGTCCAACGAGGAGCGCAACCTGCTCTCGGTCGCCTACAAGAACGTGGTGGGGGCCCGGCGATCGGCCTGGAGGGTTATCTCCAGCATCGAGCAAAAGACCGAGGGCGGCGACAAGAAGCTGCAGATGGTCAAGGAGTACCGGGAGAAAGTGGAGTCCGAGCTGCGGGAAATCTGCAACGACGTGCTGGTAAGTGCTGATAGATTTTCTGTAGCCCGTCTCTGGGGAAGTTTCTGGAGGCAGAGATGAGCTTAGGCGGCGCATCTCCGGTGTTCTGCCCAGACACTAAGACCTTTATCGGAACCTGGGGTTGACTGTTACGCCTGGTAACCCGTGTAGGTCACGTTTTGGTATTTCAGTACATGTGACGTTTTGAATGACCATCCTAAGGTTCCGGCGATGACCAAATGCGTATTGCTTGGCCGTATCTAAAGACGGAAGGATTAGGTGTCGAGTCAATCGCAGCACCCAGATCCGGAATGAAAACGTCATGTCTGTCTGTGCGGTTGTGGTGCTGCGTGAAAGGGGCGTACGTTGAGCAAAGGTCACATTGCGAAATGCTGCAAGGAGCTGGTCTCGTTGATGCTTATCAAGAACCACGCAGAGACGCTGCACCATTGATCTGGTGCAGACGGCTCGCCTCTCCATCCCAGAGCTCTTAATCAATACGCACATCAGCGGAAATGCAGCACTTCTACCTCTTAATGATATTTCATCTTAAGAGACGACCAGGACAACCATGAATAATTTACCTTTTTAAATCAATATAGATGGAGACTGTTGCTCAGTGGTTTAGCTGAGGCTTTTTTTGTTTAATGTGCCAGCATATATGGATAGAGGAGTCTGTTGTATCCCTTGTTGAAATGCCCAAATTAAATGTCCATAACCTTAACCATGCCTGTCCCTTCATTTGATTCTGTCAAACAGGTAATGCACACATCAAGCTGCTTTATGTGTCCCGAACTGCTTAGTTTGGTCTTGAAAGCTGCCAGATTGTGTATTACCCAAATGTAGAAGAAAATAGCTTAGAAATTTAATTTAAGTCAGTAATGGGGGTTGCTTTTCAAAATGCTTATACTCTACAGATGACCAGTAAGACTTTAGATGGCTCTTTCTTTGTCGTGTCACCAGACTGTGTGCTTGGCATCCATTGTTTTAAGTTGGTGTGGGAACATAGGCTGGATCATATTGCTTTGAGCAGCCTCTCGCGGCATGTTGATAGCTGGCCATATATGGAGAACATCATTGTATAAATCAGTGATGAACAGTGTTTGAGTCGACTCCTTGCTTTTTAACCCATTACAAGCTTCCAGTCTTGGTTTTATCCTGTTACATTCAGTTTGTTCTGGAAAAGTCAGTCATTGAATAATCTGTCACAGAGCTTGATTAATTTTTTTTTTGTTAACTGGTCATCTCACAAGTTTGCCCTCATTATTTTGCCACATCTCCCTCTTGCTTCTGTGATGAAGTGTTAAGGTCCCCTCTGCAGTTACTTCCTGTTAGGCATTTTAAAATCGTTCATGGTGTTATGACTTGCAGCTTCCTGGATAGGCCTCCTTCCTTCCAATGCCATGTTTGGTTTATTAGTCTTGTCTGACTGTAAATTGCCATGCATACTTAATGTGGCATGAGCCTTGATTGCTTGGCTCTGTTACTCCCCCCATGACGCTGTGAAGTAGCATGCTGCCCGTAGGTTTGGACCAGGCTGGGCTGAGGTGTGGCACCTGGCACTGAATCGTGCCAGCACTCTGTCCTTTGTGTGCTTTGTGTCTCTGGGCATACCACTGAATTGTACCTCCTTTGTGCTGGCATATTTTTTTTTCCCTCCCCCTTGGGTGCTTTGGTTCCTCGCACAGGCCGAAGACATTTTGTGCTTGATTTTTTTTTTTTTTTCTTTTTGTCTGATGGATAGACTATGGTTAGCTGTGATTGTCCGTGGCATGAGTAGGATTCAGAAAATATATGTTGGAGCCCGAATGGGAGCTTGCTTAAAATCTGTGTGTTTGGTAGATGGAAGTCAGTAGTAACACTCGTCCTAGGAAATTCCACCTAGTAATTGTAATAAGCTCGTTCTGCTACTTGCCAGGTGAACGTTACTTCTTAAGGAACCAGTGTTGTGTGTACCTTTAGAGAACTTGCACTTATTGGGTTTAATTTAATGTCTTGACAAAAGTGGGCCATAGAAGATAAAAGCACGTGCTTGTCATGCCAACCAGCCGCATGCAGGCGTGTTTCCACAGGAATAATAAATCATGATGCCACAGTAAATAGCACAGGGCTTCAGCTCTATTTCCCAGCGTTGTAGCGAACAGCAGGGGGGCGGGACAGAGATGGGGGCCCGTGTGGTGATACGAGGACTTCCTATGGCAGAATTAGGATGATGCGAGTAGCCATATTCCTGTTTCCCTGCTTTCAGTTCAGTGCAAACTTTTGCTCTCCCTCATTTTCAAATAAGGCCCTGTTACCAGTGTGCTGGGTCAGTATGTGAAGGCAGGATCGGCACTGTCGCTGCCATTTCCGTGTGAGAGCACGAGGGTGACCGGCTTTTTACCTGTTGACAAGCACTCCGCTTTCCTCAGCATTCAGTCAAGTTAACCAATTTAAAGTTTTATCTTCTTGTGGTTACTTTTTTAGAGGTTTCAAACCGTACATGGTGGTACTCTGTGGATACCGTAACTTGGGTGTAGCGGCTTGTAATTTGGGAGGAGTTATAGACTGCTTGGGATTCCTGCCTAGCTAGTTTTCAGCACTGTTAGCTGCTGTCTCAAGGGCAGGAACAATGATCTGGAAGAACAAGACTGTGTGACTGCTCCAGCTGTAGAGGCTGCATAGTTTTGCTCTGCCTGCTAGCATTCTGCTAATGAATTGTATTGTAATCTTCACATTATCATAAAGAAGATTGCTGGATAAATGTTTTGGTGGAACAATTGAAATTTAATTAGTCAATTTGTCACATTTGCTGTTCATTTGTAGAAACAAATGAGTGGCTATTTAATCTGATTTTAATATATGAATCTTATTTTAAATTATTTTATGTTTTCTCAGTTATTTGATAATATATTTAAATAGCAGAAATATGCATAGGATTTCAGGCTTGTTTAGCACAGTTAGCAGGTGAGGTATTTTGTCTCATGACCCATCTGACACATTCAGTCTCACTGAAGTCTTGTTAAGAAGCCAGAGGGAAGGAGAGGAAGCTGAAGCTGTGTGCTGTGAGGAGCCGGACTGGGATGGGGTGGCTCGCGGTGTGGCTGAGCTCATCAGAGGTCTTGTGAGGGGACTCGGGACACGGATCTGTCTTTAAAGGTTGGGGTTGGCGTTGCAGTGAGTGCTGTGCAGCCCATCACGCACCAGTAGGAGCGATCAGCTGAAATGGACAGTTCATAATTATGGTCCTTATTCTGTCTGGGGCGTAGGATGTTTGCTTTGTGCATATCGGCAAACTTTGTAAACTTCTCTTGGGTGAAGGCCTGAAGTTGTGCTTGTTTGTACCTGATACACAAGTGTCTTTCTTCATATAGCCCAGGTTACAGGCTGCAACAGTCGTGTGGGTGTTTTTGATAATTTTGTGGTTTGAGAATCATGAGATGGTCTGTTAGATTATTTGGTCTGTGGTGATGGCTCACACCAGTGGTTACCGTAGTAACCAAAACCAGGTCTCTCGCCTGCGGTTTGAGACCAAACAGTGACCGCCTTTCACTGTACAACTGTGCTGTAATTGGAAAATTATTAAGTTTTAATTTAAAATTCAGTGTCATGCCACCCAGTAGCATGAACATGTGACTTGCCTATTTCTGTGCATCTGGGCATCCAGACAAATATTATCAGGGTTGAAGCATGCATGCTTCTCGGCACCACTCCTGGAACACCAGCCTGGGCAACAGGGTGAAGATGTGCTTTTGTGGCATGGAGGGGTTCGAGACCCAGTCTCTCGGGTCTTTGTGACTTGCTGGTCATTAGGAATTGCAGTTGTACAGTACAGATTAGTACAGATTTTTATGTGTTCCTCTCTCCTCAGGGACTACTGGGTAAATACCTAATTGCCAACTCCACTAACCCTGAGAGCAAAGTCTTCTATTTAAAGATGAAGGGAGACTACTACAGATACCTTGCTGAAGTTGCATCTGGAGAGGACAGGAAAGGTGAGTGTGTCTCGGCACGGCTCCCTCTCCAGGTTTGGTGCTCATCTGCCATTTCTGATTCCTGTGCACCACAGGGAAATTTTTGTTTTTTCTTTTACCCAGCAGTAATAGGCATGTGGTTGATTGCTTTTACAGAATCACAGCATGACTCTAGAAAATCAGCCCGCACTTATTTATTTCCCGGGAATTAAATGTAGCGACTTTAATGAAAGTTGATTAAAGCTCGCAGTAGCTTCAAACCAGCTTACTTCAGGGTGTTTCTGATCCACTGGCCAGGCTGTATTTTAATCTCCTGATGTTGAAATTCTTTAAGCCATATGTATAGTTGCTGTGCACTTTCCCCTTGGATATAGCTTGACATTGCTGTGTGTGTGTGTGTGTGTGTGTGTGTGTGTGTGTGTGTGTGTGTGTGT
>JAODKC010000246.1:0-16107 GCA_026777985.1 Mormyrops attenuatus
TCTGAAGGCGAAAGGGGGTCAAACACCGTATTAGTATGGTGTTCCTAATAATCCTTTAGGTGAGTGTATATATATAAACACACACACACACACATAGTGCTTTATATATATATACCTATACATATACATATACATATATATATATATATATATATATATATGTGATCTTCAGTTCAGTTGACTATTAACACTAAGGAGGACTAAAGCAGCACCTTGAGCAGTGTAAAAATTCTACACTTATAGTGTAGGGTTGGTAATATTTTATGGGTGTTATATAGGGCAGCACTTTGGAAAGGGTTACATTAACACTTTTGTGGTGGTTCCCATATGTACACTTGGAAAATGTTAGATTTAACTCTAATAGTGTTAATTCTGGGGATGGAAATTTGCTGTGTAGGGGTGCGCTACACCAGGTAGCTGTTCTGTGCAATACCTCAAAGGGTGTGAGTTCTTCTAGGGGTGCGTTACACCATTAGCGACTGGTGTAAGACTATAAGGGAAGCTCTGTCTCCTCTAAAATGTCACGAAAAATTTCATCAGATTTGTCCTGTTGTATTTACATGGCTATTACCAAGAATCAGCACTAATTTCTCACAGGTCGTCTAATGTGATATTTTTTCTCATACATTACCTTCCTGTGGCAGCATGATCCAATAAAACCCATTAAGGTGCAGCTTCACTGGACTTCAATGTCACAAAGCTAGACATTTATTGGACAAATGCTCAAAGATATCATTTCCAGGAAAACAGTCAGTGTAAACTCAGAGTAAATGGGGCAGTGGGTTGGCCAGGACACTGAGCTGCTGCATGATGATTGGAGGAACTATCAAAGCGGCTGCACCTCTTTCTGATTGACAGCGTTTTGAAATTATACTTCAGCATCGGAGCATTACAAGTTCAATTCCATGCGAATTTTCGGCAAGTAAAGTCTTTTCATTTTTTCAATTTTAATTTATACATATCCATAATTTAATTTGTACATATACATAAAAACATAAATGCAGTATCACTGAGTTTGCTCCTTGATTCATTAGTAAGGTTTGTTTATTTATTTCAAAGTGGGTCATGGGGGGGGGGGGGGTGGCAACTAGCCAGCACCAGCCACCACTGGTGCTCACGCTACCGAGGGCACAAGTACTTCTATGGCCGTGAACAAGCCAGTTTCACGTTGTGTCGCACGGTGCACGCCATATACAAGTGAAATTGGTTTGCTAAGTTGGTAAATCTCAAAAGCTGTCATCTAGGATGCCGCCTGTGTTGCTTATAGTATTGACCAATTGACCAGCTCTGTGAATGAACCCAGTTTTGTGAGATTGCTGAAACATGTTAACAATAATGAACATGAGGCGGATTTTGCAGTTTAAGAAGTTCTTCAAACTCAAACTCAGTACTGTGAGATTGGCCTTATGCTAACCATACACTGGAAAACTCTGAAAAGACCCTGAAAAGACTTTAAAGACTAAACTCTGACACCCTCTCACATCTCCAGATATGTTAGTCAGAGGGTTTTTTGTTACAGGCCATGATCTTGCAGGGTCACTATTTGCAAGACTGCAGCTGGATTTTTATTTTTGCTGTACCTTTGTACTATACAGAATGTTTCTCTGCTGCACATTTTTGCTTTTGTTTTAATAAATAGATTAAATGCAATAATGAGCATAAGTCTTGCAAAATGTGTATTTATTCAACTTTTCTACATATAGAATAATAACAGAGCACAATAGGACAAAGTAGTGCTAAATAGAAGAGTAACTTTAAAGTGCAGTGGAAATGCAATGCATCCTGTATTCCTTGGTACTATACCTCTGTACTGTAAGTACTGTACTTTGTACTGTAGCTGCTGTTATTTCAAAGTCTCCTCCATGTCTATCTATCACCTGAGATCCTGTACCCGCGTTGTTGCTTCCTGATTATTTTTTTTTTGCTTCCTGTTTAGTACTGGAGGGAGCTCACCTATTGGTTGTTGACAATGTCAATATCACTACTTACCTGTACAAGCCAAGTCTGAAAACCTATGATAACAATAAATGTTTGATTTTATCAGAACGTATATGGATTTATCAGAAAAAGACTTAAGCCTGACCACCTCATACTAAAAGATCAAGATGACAGGAGCATAACACAACACAACTATTCTGACATTGGAAATTTGTGAACAGTAAAATAGCTTGAAAAGGTGATTGGTGTAAATGCAGCATTAAATTAAAGCTCAAGTTACATTAAGAAAGTCTTAAAAAGTCTTAAATCTAATTTGCCTAAAGTTGCAGATACCCAGTTATTATTCTGTACTGTCTTTCAGTAGTAAGCAGGGATAAAAATGTCTGTAGAGATATTTCTTTTATAGCACAATCTGTCTTTATAAGGCAGCATGTAATGTAAGCGTCCTGGACTGCAGTGAGGTGTGCCCCAGTAATGCGCTGCGTTCTTTAGCACCCTCTGCAGAGCTTCTGAGGTACTGTGCCAATCCATTGTCATACCAGGATGTTATGCAACAAATGAGAATGGATTCCATAGTACATCCATAGAGACTGGTAGCATAAATTCGAAGCAACTTCAGATGTCTTGGAAGTAAGGGCGCCAGTGGACCTTTTTTTAATCACATTTAATGTGTCGCGAGACCAAATTAGGTTGTAAGTGATGGTGACCACAACATCTCCACCAATGTAATGGGAGGGTGAGAAAGGCTCAGCTCAAATGAACTGTGGGTTCCCTGTGTTATTTTGTAAAAGATGTGTGTTACTTCTCACTGCTGCAAGCTCCTACATCTATGAGGTTGATGATGAGTCTGGGTACAATAACTCAATTAAAGACTGAGCTGACCTTTATGAATATTATCCTTGAATTGCAGTCGTTATTGGCCGAGTGGTCCAGGGTATTGTGGAGTGCATGTGACTTAGCGTCTACCATGAGCAGCCATGATATGCAAATGGAAGGAGGGGCAAACTGTCTGGGATGATGCTATTAATGTATCATTTATCTTGTTTCTCTTTGAAGCAAGCTTAGTTTTTACAATGTTTTCTCTTGTAATTTCAGTTTAGACTTTGGCAGCTGAGTGACAGGTGCTTAGGAGCCATGAGCGTACCCTCACACAGGCCCGGAGTGGCCAATCAGGAGACACGGTTGTAAGGCCACAGGCCTTGCAGGCCCCGTCGGTCTGAGCTCTGGCAAGCCTACAATGTTCCACCCAGTGTCCTAAGGCAAAGGTTCCGACAAGAATGGACCCAAATCACCAGATCACCACATAAAAAGGGACACCTCACCCCCACTGGGCAGCCAGAACCCCGCAGCCAAATTCCAGCGACAAGGCCTGGCTGCCTCAAGACACAGATGCATCCTACACTCGCTAACTCACACTAACACAGGAGGTATTACCCCAGACTAACATTAGGGACACATACACCCATGTTTGGTCTCGTTTGAATGGTCACAGTATGATATAATTCGGTTTTACGTAAAAGGGTAAGTAACTTTGCAGGAGCGCTTGGAAGGACCTACACGCATTCCAAGCCTTCGGCTGTCCAATTGGATTCCGCCATTAGGCCAGTGGACGGTTCCCTACACAGGAGAATTCCCGGTGGGTCACTTAGCTGTTGTGCCAATACTGTGACAAGTTTGAAACCAAACTTGTTGGAAATAAAAGAATTTTAGAACTTTAAAATTCTACAACAACGCTTCAGAATGTTAACCAGCAAGTTCTCACATGCGCACACACACACACGCACAGACACACATATACAATAGACCACGACTGTGCATCAGTGTGATGGCTTGTCATTCAGAGCTGAGTGAGTGCCTTGCACGGTTGCCGATGGTGCCCCAACTAATCACTTGCTATTGATAATCACTGGAAGTTTTTCAAACAATGGATGGTAGAATGAGACCAGGCAGGGCTGAAAAAGTCAGACTGCTTGAACAGTTTAATTTGCTATTTATTATATATTTTCTTCTTGGAATGTCATTAATAAATTTATCAGGTTAATAAGAATTGAACTGTGGCATCATTTATTAGAGATCCGCCGATCTGATATATTGGTCCGAACCTGGCCTAAATTACTGGATTGGAAATCGGGAAGGAATAAAAAATGTAATTCGATCCATTAAAAATTACGGAAATTTATTACAAAACTTGTGACATGCATAATGTTATAAGATGCATCACACAGAATTTCTGGTGCATCACGAGAGTTTCTGTTGTGTGTGAGACTTGCCGACATGTCAGCAGTTTGGAGTTACTTCAGACTCAAAGAAGAAAAAGCCAAGACTGCCAAATGTAATTTTTGCACTACAAGTGTTTCGTGGGGTGGTAGCAGAGCTGGAAACTTTAACACAATGAATCTGATTAAACATCTACAGAAATATCATGTCAAGGAGTACACGGAATTTATTAATTAAACGAGCGCGAAGAAGAAAATGGTGTTGCATCAATAAACGCTGTTTGAAACAATTCAGAAACGCGAGAAACTCCTTCCAGAAAGCAACAAAGCAAGCCTGATAACAGAGAAAATCGTCGTGTTTGTTGTGCTTGATGACCAACCCCTTTCTGTTGTTGAGAATGTGGGGTTTCAGCGCTTAATGGAGCATTTGGAGCCGCGTTACGTGCTACGAAACCGACATTTTATCTCAGAGACAGCCATTCTAGATAAGTACAAACAAGTGCACAAGTTTATTTCCGCTTTAAGCTTAACATCAGATATTTGGAGCTCAGACGTGTGTCAATTGTCCTTGCTAGGTCTAACAGCACAGTGGATAGACTCAAGTTTTAAGTTGCAAAAAGCAGTTTTGCACTCTAAGTAGCTTCGTGGCTCGCACTCAGGAGAGTGTATTGCTACAGCTATAGAGGAAATGTTGAATGAATGGAAAATTTCAAAAAACAAAATTCATGTTGTTTTACGAGAACATGCCAGCAACGTAATAAAGGCAATGAGGGTCTGTTATCGCAATGTAGTGTTAGTGATGCAAAATACCAAAGAGGTTTTTGAATTATTGCATAAAATTTGACTTTGAATTTCATTATTAATGTTTCTTTAGATACTAAGCTTTTATGTCATCTTATGTTTTTTTTGTATACAGTTGCACTTGTCTTCAAGATTTTTTTGGATGGTGTTGATCTGTCAAATGCTCCTAAAACGGAGGACATTTAAATAAAAAGAAGCAGTGTTACTAAACTATGTTCTCTGTGCAGTGTTTCTTCCTTATTACTGTATATCACAGTTGTGATTTTTGTATATGCATTAAGGTATACAAATTGAATCCAGACATTTTTTTAAGCATTATTTTTTGTTTTCTGTTTAATAAAAGACTCAGAGACTGTATTGGATTTGTATCGTATAGATACAAATTTACAATATCAGTATCGGTATCGGACATAAAAAAGTGGTATCGTGCCATGTCTATCATTGATCAAAGTTCCCCCCGAACAAAGACAAAATGGGCTGGTAATGGGCGTAAAACTTCAAGCCTGAAAATGAATCCCAGTCCGTGCCCTCACAGCTTCAGGTTTAGGTGAACTTCTGTCATGTGTCTGCTGTATTTTGTGGCTCAGGCTCTGGACTTTCCATGACCCCATATTGAGTTAATGCTTATGGATAAATTTGAAACCTGAACTATAGATGCATTTTCCTTAGGGTCCCACATGACACATACAAGGTAGGAAACACCAGTCCATAACAGGTTTAGTTCAGAAACATGGACTGTAAATTAGAATGCAGTGATATAATGGTCTGCCTGACTGGTAGGCTACCAGTACTCTTCTTCAATAATATAATAATTGATCACATTATATTAGCTACTGTAGTTTCATGTTAAACAATCAAAAATACAATCATACAGAGCTTCTGAATTTTTCCCAGCATTCTATTAGTACCTGCCTTTGTCCAGCTTTGCATTTCGACTAGGTAAAACATTTACTTTTGCAATACAACAACTGAAACTGAATCTTTTTTCTTCTTAAAATCTGTATTAACATCCCAAGACCTAATGTGCTTAGAAGAAAGAACCATTTTATACCACATATGTACACATTTGGTCTCACTTAAAAGCAGCATGTTTAGCTATGATCAGTGACTAAGTAATACTGTGCATCACTATTGGAGCTATTTTCTCACCCCTATACATGCACAGCAGTTGCAGAAACCACTTCAGCCTTAACACATTCTGTCTTTCCTCTTTTATGTCTGTAGCAGGGCATGGCTATTTTCATAAACTCCAAATTGAGACATAGCTTCACAAGGTAAAAAAAAAACGGCCTGATCATCTGCAGTATATTTTGTAGTCTTTAGCTTGTCACGCCAAAGGTATGACTAAGTTACATATTTTAAAAACGTTAACTGCACACTAGTTAATCATAAATCTAAGCTTGTTGAGTGTAAACACAATAATTGGCAACATATATACTTAACTTTAACTGTTAGAAAGGCCCTGACACACATGCTCACAAACAACTGAAAATGATTCATAATCATATGCCTATGATTCTCTTGAAGGTCTACAAATATAATAATATAAATATAATAAAAATGTAGTGTTGAATTAAATGTCACCAAGACATATATAGAAAGAACATTTACAGGAATGACATGTAGGTAACCTACCAGTCTGCATAACCCTGTGCTTTATTAGATTTTTAAAATTATTTATGATAATGTTTCACTCCTTATGTACTGAGGATTTTGCTGTAGCTGATAGGATTGCCAAAAGTCACAACAATTAATTTTTGTACTTCTTAACTCTTAAGTATAAAAGTATAACCTGCATGACTTTAACAACATTTATAATGAAATCATATAATTTAAAATAAAAAGTAATTAAACTTATAAAAGCTGTTAATTCAAAACTGTATCACTATAGTTCAGTAACAGGTTATTCAAATTATGAATCAATAAAACTTACCTAAAAAGAGACAAATGAAGATTCTTAGTATGCAGATCATTTTCATTCTTTCATTTAAGAAAGTCTGCAAATTGGTGGTTAGGGAGGCTGGTTAGTTCTCTGGACAGGAACTGAAAAAAATGAAAAAAAATACAGGAAGTTACAGTTAATGGGGCATTTAAAGGGGCAATTTTAAATAAAAGTATGAATGTTTCTGTTTTTCAGCATGAATGACTATAGCAATGTATAGTGTTCAGTCTAATATATGTTCACCTGGAGGTTTAAATGAAATAAACAACTGGCCAAAGATCTGCCCTGTCATACTATGACTTCACACAAAAGTCAGCGATAGAAACACTGGGGGTAGGGGGGTGGGGGTTGGACTGGGGCAGGAAATGGCAACAATGGTTTGATTGTGTTTGTGGGTATAAATAGTGCTGTTGTGGCTCTTGTGCACTAGAGTTGAAATATTGTAGCCAGATGATTATGCACAACTCAAACGTTGAATCGTTTAAATTCCTGAGATCCACCATCTCCAACACACTAAAGTGAGATAAGCACATCACATCCACCACAAAAAAAGCTCAGCAAAGACTGTTCTTCCTGTGCCAGCTCCGGAAACTCAACAAGTCCACAATGCATGATCATGAACTTCTATTCAGCCATTCAGAGAGTGTTGTGACAAATTCCATCACCACCTGGTTTCCTGCCGCCACCAGCCTCTCCAAGTTCAGGCTACAGTGGCTCATCCGCTCAGCTGAGAAACTCATTGCCTGCCCACTTCTAACCTCAAGAGAACTGTTCACTGCCAACAAACAGGAGAGCAATGAAGATTGCAGCAGACTTCACACACCCAAGCAACCGTCTGTTCATTAAACTGCCATCAGGGAGGCGTTATCGGTCCATCACCTCCCAGACCATTCGCCACATGCACAGCTTCTTCCCTAGCCATCCGTCTCCTTAATAAATAAATGAATAAATAAGAACACCTAGTTAAGATTGCCAGATATACAGCAAAGTAACTTCCATCTGTTGCACTTCTTGACTCTTTATTATGCTGCACGCTTTTTGCACATTACACACATATACCCGCTATCAAGAGTAATCTGCAGTTGTTATACTGTTAGGACTCTATGTACCATGTATGTACCACTATTTGGTTTTATATATATGTGTGTGATGGTCCCGAGGATGATCCCGGAGAACTACGCGTTCCCCGCCTGTACGGGAGGGATGCTGACCTGTTACTGAAGCTGACTCCCGAGGCCCCTGGTCTCGCAGCGCCAGCTCACAGGAGGAGAGCGAAGCGGAGAGACAAACAGGAGGACACGCCGGGTGTCTTCTGGGGGGCCGTCTTGAGCTCTACTGGTTCCCCTGCAACGAGTCGGGAGGAGCCCCTCCCGATTCTCGACCTGGCGGCGTTCATCTCCCCGGGATTCCCCGCCGCTTCGCAGCAGACACTCAAAGCTCGTCGGCCCACCACTTCGCAGCCAGCTCCCACTTCGCAGCTCGTGCCTTCCTAGGGGCACGCCTGGCCTTAAAGGGGGCCAGGTCTGTTGAGGACGCCATCCCCCAGATCCCCATGTTTGGCTAAAGGAAGGGGACCGCACCAGCTGGTGCCACCGGATACTGCTCTGCCCCCCGTGGTTCTGGTGGCCTCAGCCATGCCTGTTCCCGAGTGGGCACCTTACTGGGTCTCCGATGGCGGCAAGGAGGCCCTGCTGGAGCGTCTCCGCCAGGGGGAGTCCCTCAATCTGGCCTGGTGTGCTCTCTGGGGCAGGTGCCAGAACCTGTTCCAAAGAGCAAGAGGCAGGAACAGACCGGCACTGGAGGAGGCCCTCGAGCAGCTGGAGGACTTCCTGCGAGTGCTGGCTCATGGAGCAGAGGTGGGAGATCTCAAGCTGGTGGAGGGCTACCTCCTTGATGCAGAGAGGGAGCTCGGGGTGCTGCCTCTCGACCCCAAGGCTCCAAGGGGCCAAGCGGAGCTCCCCCCACCTTCCCAGGTTCCCTGCCTGCAGCCAGAGGTGCTGGGGCTCGCTCTGATTTCCACAGACCCAAGTGAGGCAGCCACGGTACCTAACATCGCCACGGCTGCTCATTATCTAGGTGGTCTCTCTGCTGCCCCATCCCTGGCACCACTGATCAGCACCATGCCCCCTGAGGTACCCGCCGAACTCTGCCTCTCACCTGAACCCACTACTGATCTTCCCGGTAGCCCTCCACAGCCCTCCGTGAGTTCCTGCCACAGCAAGCGGAGACTGAGGGCCAACCCAGGGTGACGCCGCCGCGCCCAGTCCAGGGGATGCCACCGCGCCCAGCCCAGGTCCCGAGGTGTCCGACAGCCACAAGGTGTTGGAAATCCCTCTCTTCCCCAAACTACCTGCCCGGTTTAGCCTGCAGCCCCTGGAGCCTGAGTGATGCTTGCCCCCCCAAGGCACACCTGCTTAACTCAGCCAGCCCTTGTGAGGTGCCCTCCTGCTTGCACCCTACGTTGCAGGCTCCCAAAAGCTCCAGTTCTGCCCTGCTTCCTGCCTGTGGCCTCCGTCTCGTCAGTCCCTGCTCTGGCGCTCCCACCTGCGGCCTCCGCCTCGTCGGCTCAGCTCCGGCCCTCCTTTGGGCCCCAGTCCCCATCCAGGCCCTCCTGTGGGCCCCAGTCCCCGTCGTTCCGAGGTATCCAGCCCCAATCCCCATCCTCCCGAGGCGTGAGCCCCAGTCCCTTTCCAAGCCCTCCGCTAGCGTCCAGCTCCCAACCGAACCATCAGGCTTTGGCCGGTTCCGCAGAGGGGTACTCAGGGGATGGCCCCCCCGTGGATCTTACAGTAAGTGGGACCCCCTCACTTTGGTCCTGGTTCTTGCCCCAGCCATTGATGCCCCTGGTTCCCAGTCCCTGGTTCCTCAGAAATCCAGGAGGGGGATCTGCCATGTCTCAATCTCCCGTAGAGGGAGACGGGACCACATCCGTGGCCGTCACTTAGGCCCTTCCAGACCCAGTATCTGTCCCCATTCTCGTTCTCCCCCTACAGGTGCTCCCAGTTCCAGCGATGTCCCCTCACCCTGCTGCCTTAGCACCATCACCTGACCCTGCAGTCCCGACGGCACTTCCCCTCACCAGTCCCAGACCACCTCTTCCACCGCCTAACTCCTCACTGGCCGCCCCCATGGCCTCGCTGGGTCGTGGTGGTTACCCATATCTCTGGGGAGGCAACTCCCTGGGGCCCTGGCCGGGGTCATCTGAGGCCCAGCGACCCCCTAGCCTAGGGTCGCCGAGAGAAAATCCGGGCCCCGGTATGAAGAAGGTGTGTGGGCCCTTATACAAAATTCTACACACATGTATGTGTGTATATTATTATTTATTTCTAACAATTGTAGATTACATTGATACATTTAAATAATTATGTATAGGTATAAATGTAATAATAAAGTAATATATTTGTAATAGTAAAAGATGTTTATCATAGCATTTATAGTCTGTTAAACAAAGGTGCTTTCCTGGCCTTTTTCCTGGCGAAACTTACATAATCAAAATTAATCTGTTTTGCTAGATCAGACTCAGTACTGAGTCTTGCCAAATCTGCTAGTCGTGCTTCTGACATAGTGGATCCTATAATTTTTTTTTTTACCAGCTTCAGCTTGCTGGATGAGCACTCTGCAGAGGTGACAGTGGCAGGAATTGTCAACAGAATATGCAGACTGGTGCATATATTTGGAAAGAGTCCTTCCAGTTTGTACTTTTTCAAGCAATTCAGCAACTCCAATGGGCTCAGTTGGTTTTCCGCCTATCACGGAAGTTACGTTCCAGACCCATCAGCGAAAGGTGAAAATCCGCGATATAGAAAGACCATATAAAGAAACATTTTTTTTATATAGTTTAAGCCTTAAAATACTCCTCCCACACACTTTAAACACATGTAAACTTATTAAAACACATTTTGTAAACACATACCATATGTGGATGTCCGGCTAAGGATACGAGTAACATAATAATAATAATAATAATAATAATAATAATATGTGTCATGTCCGGTGAGTGCGGCGAGCAGAGAAGCAAGCGAGCAAGCCGGGCATAAGAAGAAACGGGGTTTATTATGGGAAAACTAGCAAGCGGGGAAGCACACGACAGACTAAAGGCAACGGACATCGACAATACAATGACAGATCTGGGGAAGACTGACTAGAACGCGGACTAAATACACAGGGTAACGAGCAGGAAACGGAAAACAGCAGGTAAACGGAAGGATTCCACACGGGGTTAACGAGGAGGCGTGGTCCACAGGAGGGCGATCGGGGCTGGGTGTGACAATATGTAATATATGTATATTTCATTTTGTTATGTTTATTATCTATTATAATACGTATTTTTCTAACGCACTCTTGTCTAGCACACGTAGTGACAAATGAAAAGCGTATGTACATTTCCTTATGAATTGCGACTCTGCATGTCTACGTAGGCTATTCCTGTACCTAGCAGTATGTTTTATGATTTACTAGTGTATTGCTTAAATGTTACATATATGTTTGTTATTATAAATTATAATATTGTTCTAATGAATTTTTGTCTAGCACACGTAGTGTCTGCTGAAAACTGTATGCTTTGTTATGAATAGGCTGCAAAGTACACTACAGGTAGGATGTACTTATTGAATTTTTACTCCATTTTTATTTAAATACAGTAGAGGTATATATATGTTATAATACATTGTTGTTATTAATAGTTTAGCATAGAAAATTGCTTATTTCAATGTAAAGATTTGTCAAAAACCCATAAAAAATTATCACTGTAAAACCGCAGATTCCGCGATAGAAAATTAAATATGTTCCACAGAAAAATCTGCAATGCAACGGGGGCGCAACAGCTGAACCGCAGTATAGCTGGGGATCACTGTATGATAAAAATTATGGGACGTGTTGGACTTCATGGGCCCCCTTGAGCTTAATAGGCCCCGGAGCGATGTACTGGCTGCACCCCCCTCTCCTCGGGCCTGCCCTAGCCCAATCTTCACCAGTGCGGTGGTCCCGTTTCTGCCCCAGCATCCTGCTCCTGCCTTGCGGTCGCCTATTGCCCCTGCGGCCCCAGCCTTCTGCCTGCCGGGGTTCCCTCCCGGTCCCTTTGTTCCTTCTGTTCCCTGGTGTTGTCCTTTCATTGTCCACCTCCTTGGGCTCTGTGTTTCCGTCGTTGGTGACCCTGTGTCTGTCTGCATTCCCTGTAGTGTGTCAGTTGGCGTCTTTGTTGTTACCCTTGTGCCTGACCTGTGTCTCGGTCCTGTTTCCAGCGCCTCATTGATGCTCTTCCTGTTGTTTCCCCAGGTTTTGTCGTATCCCCGGTCTCATCCTTCGCTCCCCTCAAGCGCGCCCGGAGTGCGTCTTGCCCCACTCCTCCCCTTGCTACCTCATGTGGAATCCCCATGTTACCAGCTGTGTCTAGTCTTGTTCAGTGTAGTCTGGTGTAGTTAAGTGCTTCCCTGTTTGTCTTCCCCCAGTCCTGTCATTGATGTTGCTGCCTGTTTTGCCCTGTATGCCTTGCTGTTTCCCCAATAAATCCCTCGTTTCCCCAACTCCCTGGACTTCCACTTCTCCATGCCCATTCACCATGTAACACACTGGTACTTACTCTCATTTGAATCATCTCAGTGCATCTAGTACAATGGTCTCAATATGTTATATCATTATTGGGTAACACTAGATTAACTGCACCTTCATAATGCATGTACGTAGCGTGTAAGTATACCTTAACATCCTAACAAAACCTTAAAAGCTTAATACACATTTATAACAAACATGCCCAAAAAAACCAACTTTACTCCGTAAAGTCTTCTTCAGCACATCTCAAAGACTTCCAATGGGGTTAAGTTCAATACTCTGTGGTGGCCAAATCATGTGTGAAAATGATTCCTCCTGCTCCCTGAACCACTCTTTGACAGTTCGAGCCCCATGAATCTTGACACTATCATCCTGGAATATGCCCATGCCATTGGGAAAGAAAAAATCCATTGATGGGATAACCTGGCTATTCAGTAGATTCAGGTACTCAGCTGACTTCACTTTATTGCTGCATAATGTTGCTGAGCTCTAATAATGATCCAATCATTGGCTCTTAAGTGCTTGCTGGTTTAAATTCAAATGGTGAATTTTTTTTTGGCCAGGCAGTGTATAATTACCTGATTATGTTTGTTATATCATGTAATGTTTCTTATCAATGTATATTAACTCTCCTCACGTCTCCAAAAAATCTTCAATGAAAACTCAACTTTGTGTGACTTATCTCAATGTAATCAGGCTCACCAGATCTGCATCTGTGGTTGTTCTGCTTTCATATATTGAGATGGATCAGCAGAAAAAGGCTTTATCTATCGATCCATCTTAACTGCCAGTATCGGACCGATACCGATACTGAATATCAGATCAGCCCATCACTAGTCGTGACTTGTCATTAAGGGGTTATGGTGGGTCCCAAAGCCAGACCAGATGAGAACCACTGGTTTAAATGATATGCACATCCCTATGCGTCATGCTACTCACGAGTGATGTCAACATTCAGAAACCATAGGCACTTTGACACTTTATTTTTGTTTTCATGTGAACAGTGAGTCACGTCATTTGCTTGAAGTTTAACGAACTTCAGCTTACTGTGTTGTAACATTGTTGAAAAAGACTTGTACACATGTATATTCTGTAAGACTGCCATACCTCTGGATTCCCCTGGACACGAATTTCATTTTACAGGATGGTTAGGGAAAACATTAATATTCATAAAAGAAGTACTACCTGATTGGCCAGTGAACATCACATTCTCTTTTTCCTCTCACCAAACACGGTAACGCTACATTAGAGCACTAATGTAAGATTATAGAAAATCAGAGTCTAATGGGTCTAGCTTTCTGCCAAGTTACTTGGGTCAGTTAAACTTTAGGTGAGTAATATTATAGACGAACAGTAAAGCAGATTCTGAGTCAATCAGACACACTGAGTGTGTGTCATTCTGCCAGCTTATAGCTGCCCTGCAGTCCCTGAAGTGAGACCAAACTGTTTTCATATTGTGTCTGGTAGCTTCAGTGTGGTTCGTGAGATAATTTCCTGAGTATTCTATAAAAACAACTGCAGTTTTGTACATCTGCACCCCTCATATTCAAAGAGGTTGTGAAACTTTTTTTTTTAAGTAAAAAGGAAGCCAGCAGCCTTCAATAGTATTGACTTTTCAAATGGATCTGGTCATTGGCCTAGTGTGTTGTTTTTACTTACACAATTTATTCCTAAAATGTACATTTTGTAGACTCACCTTTTACAACAGGTTCAGGTTATTTGAAAGACACACATGCCACAATTTTCAAATAGTTCATGCATGCCACACAAATGTCACCGCAGTTGACGCCCCTCCCCTTTCACCTTGCAGATGGTAACCAAAGATGACTCCACTCTGAGCTGAGACTGGCTGGGTTACGTGGGTGGCCCAGCCACCAGGGGTTGGCTAGCTAACGCAACCCTAAGGCCTGGGTCTCAGTAACCCCATTCCATCAGGATACATATACATTGCTTTTTCTTTGTAGCTTTCATTGGGGGGTTCTTTGCTGCATCATAATTTGTGTGGCTTCTCCTCACAGATTAATTTGCCAGTGGAGGTCCTACCTGGGGTTCAAGCTCCAGAGACATAGCTCTGTGGATCCATAAGGCAAAAAACCCATCCACCATGCTAAAGTAACTTGAGTGATTCAACCCTGAGTTAGCTTCAGGGATGAGAATCTGCATATCTTCAAATTCTCAGACCATGGTAATATCTTAGAAAAGAGTGGATTTCTCCTTCCAGGTCAGGGGAAATTCAGGTACCTTGGGATCTTGTTTATAAGTGATGATGAGAGAGCATGTGAGACTGACAGGTGGATCATTTTGGTGACTATATTTTTGTGGATGTACAGTAGAAGAGTTCCACAGATCACTGATATTTTTGCACAAAAACTAAATAATGCCCGGTTAATCAATGGTGGCATTTATGTCACATGTGGGACCAAATCCAGACGTTCTCTAATGTTTTGTATACATCGTAAAATAACGTTACATGTGGGACTATATTGCAACGTTGCCAAACGTCCTGTGAATGTCCTTTTCAGAACGATCTGCCAGGACTTAAATGGGACCTGTTGGGAACGTTATTATGGTCCTGTAAATGTCCAACATTGAACATTGCAAAAACAATGTTTGCAAAAACATTGGGGACTTCAATAAACATCCTGAGAAGTGAAGTTAAGCCATCTGATGCGGCTCATGGTTTACCAGGTATTCGGCGTCCCCATGCTGTCTACAGTATGTGTGGTACTGTACTTAGCTCAGTGGGTTAGCGATCTGTGACCCTTTTGGGAAGGCAGTGGCTTGAGCCCTGTAGCTGGCAATCATATTATCATAGGGTCCTGGAGCAAGTTCCACTCCAGCTAACAGGTAACATTCCCAGAACTTTAGTCAATGTTATGTAAAGGTCTTCTCAAAGTTTGAGAACGCCATACTACATTTTAATAAAGGTTCTGTCAATGTTAGCACAATAACATTATTACCTGAACCTTCTTTTATTCTTTGAATGTTTCCATAGTTTAATTGTAAAATTCGGTAAATGTTCGTAGAACAAAAAATTTTTAGCTAGGATAACCACAACTGCTCCCGGGACACTGGATGATTCTGTGTTCTGACCTAAAAATTTGCTCTCAGTGTTATATTCTCCCTGGCCACTTCATTAGATACACCTTGCTAGTACTGGGTTGGACCCCCTTTTTCCTTCAGAAATGCCTTAATTCTTTGTGGCATAGATTTAACAAGGTGTTGCAATATTCCTCAGAGACTTTGGTGCATGGTGACATGATTCAATTCAATTCTTTTTTTAATATATATATAGCACCTTTCATAACAAAGTCGTACCAAGGATGTGTTGTGATACATAAAGAGTAATAGACAGAGTAATACAGAACGGGAAATAGGAAGTAAAGAAATTAAATAAAGAAAGCCAGGTAACAACAAAGGAGAAGAAGCAAAAAAAAAAGAAAAAAACCTCAGGGGATCCAAGGTCAACTGGCTAGCCCCCCCCCCCCCCCCGCCCGGGGCGCGGTGGGGGGGGCGGGCCGGGGGGGGGGGGGCCCCCCCCCGGGGGGGCGCGCGGCGCCGCCGGGCGGGGGGGGGGGGGGGCGGCCGCCTGACCACACACAGATACAGAGGAGTGCTTCTTCTTAAAGGTAAGGCAGCTAAATGGCTTTAAATATAAAGAGG
>JAODKC010000247.1:0-16078 GCA_026777985.1 Mormyrops attenuatus
CCTCGGGATCCCCCCGGAGGAGCTGGATGAAGTGGCCGGGGAGAGGGAAGTCTGGCTCTCCCTGCTGAGGCTGCTGCTCCTGCGACCCGACCTCGGATGGAGCGGGAGATGATGGATGGATGGATGGATGATTTTATTTACAATACACTTTTGTAAAATCATTTTAGGTTACACTTAGCCTATGGCCACAAGTCCCACTGTGCTACTTCAAGATGTTTCTGCAGTATTGCAGCTCGGTTTCAAGTCAGTTCCAGAGAAGCAGATTGTAGCTCCGGCTTGAATCTATAATGCTGCTGCTTTGTTAGGAGTTGGGGATATTTCGTTAGCTGTTTCACAGTTTGCTGATGCCTGTGTTTCTCTTCCATAAAAAATCCAAGTACAACTACAAATTGGATAAGTCATCTGTGTTTTTGCTTTTTGGAAATGTTTGTAGTTCACTTTATTCCACAAAAAATGTAGAGTGAAATTCCTGTGCCACAGTTGCATGGGGGACAATAGGAAAAAACACAGCAAATAGGACAAACAGCAGTGCAATAAGATGAGTGGAACAACATGTGCAAAAACTAAGGATCCGGCAGCTAACACTCCTTGGACCCCTAATAAATATATTAAAATCAGATGTTTGTGTAGGTTAGGCATAGTGCAAATACAATTGATAAAAAGTGCAAACAAATAGGTAAATGGTACACTCAAGTGTGTGAATTCCATCTTATCGAGTAACCATGTTCTTGTGGGAGTAACCGAAGTTCTCTGGGAGTGGTTGACCTAGTCAGTAATTACAACACAACAGCAAATAAATCAATCTTCAATTTACCTAAAAACCACAAATGCGATCTGATCGCACATACCAGATTTGTTGTGACAAAGAAAACGGGTACAGTATTGTAACGTTAACATTAATTCCCACGACAAAGTAATAGCTTATTGCATTACATGACAAAATTAAGATGATGATATACAATAATGACGAATAACAAGCAAGCTAAGTATGACTACTTACCCGTGAATACACAAAAATAAATACTTTACTAAAAGTAATTTGTTTTTTGTAATAAGTTTTGTTTTCAAATGACAAATTTCAGTGTGGATTGGTGTTTATGCTCATTAATAGTTTGTATTATCGAGCTAAATGGAAACGAATTATTAATATTTAATTACAACACTTTATAAATGACTTTTTATAAACATTTTATAGATGTGAACTTGCTTCAGTAGTAAAGGTGAACCTTCGGGGTACTTTAAACCTCCTTGTAACTGCATCATCGCGAGCGCATCACCGGCCTAACAGCTGAGCAATACGTCACAGGCGGATGAAATTCTGCAGTCGGAACGCAGTTTCAGAATTTAGTCATGGCATGTGTTGTGTACTGAAGTGGATGGAGACTATACAAAACAAGACTTCAGATAGACTCTTCTCCGTCGTCCACTACCTGGGAGATATCTTGCTTCCATAAGTGGGTGGTCAGTAGTGTCCGGTTGCAGCAGGAACAGTTTAAAAAACACGGACATTCTTGCCTTTCGCAATTGTCGAGACGTGAATGATGTTCTGTGTATTTTGCGGACATCGTCTAGTCAGTGAGGGTTCATTTTGCATTGCTTGTGGCTTTAACCAGAGTACTGGCCCACGAGCGGAAGAGAGCGTATACGAGTGTTCCGTGGATTCCCTGATTGCAACCTTCTTTCATGCAGGCCACACATATAGTGTGATAGTGGACCTGCTAGCTAATGTTAATGACACGTAATGCAGCCTCCGCACCGTAAAGAACAAATTACGTGCTCTTGGATTGTGTAGGAGGAAGAATTACTCAGACATGGTCGATGTCCGAAGAGCAATTGCAAGCGAACTGCAAGGCCCAGGTCAGCTTTTCGGCTATCGAACAATGTGGTTAGTATTAAAGCAAAAATACAGACTAACTGTGAAACGAAATTACGTGATGCGATTACTATCTGTGATGAATCCGGCGGGAACACTTGCCCATAGACGTTGCCGCTTAACTCGCCCTACGTATCATTCACTAGGGCCCAACTACATCTGGCATGCGGACAGTTATGGCGGAAATGGGACACTTTGATGGTAGTCATGCGCATCAGTGTTTGATGCGCTTCTGCTTCATGAAAGTTCTGCAGGCGGATCAGGCCCAGGTCAGCTTTTCGGCTATCGAACAATGTGGTTAGTATTAAAGCAAAAATACAGACTAACTGTGAAACGAAATTACGTGATGCGATTACTATCTGTGATGAATCCGGCGGGAACACTTGCCCATAGACGTTGCCGCTTAACTCGCCCTACGTATCATTCACTAGGGCCCAACTACATCTGGCATGCGGACAGTTATGACAAATTAAAACCCTATGGGTTTGGATTGAATGGCTGCATTGACGGTTATTCTAGGCACATAATGTGGCTGGAGTGTGGGCCAAAGAACAACAGGCCAGCGGTTATCGCAAGGTACTTCCTCAGTTGTGTGGATTCAGTAGGGTTGGTTCCAATGAGAATTAGAACCGATTGCAGTACGGAGAATGTTATCTTAGCGGCAATGCAATGCTCGCTTTGTTCAGACCACATGGACTATTTCGCAGGAGCGAGAAGTCACATGTATGGCAGTAGCATGAACAACCAGAGGATCGAGTCCTGGTGGTCTGTATTTAGGAAGGGCCGGTAAGAAACTCACCGAGAAATCTAACAAAAATAATCAGAACGCATTATTTTAGAACATATTACATGAAAAATATACATACACAAATTTATATAATAAACAATTACATAAATCCAATCAATCAAACATCAACATTTAAATAGTTGGTACATGCCTCAATAATAATATTACTATATAATTATTGTCTAACCCAATTCGCATTCCTACAGAGCACAGTTCTGGATGGAGTTGTTTGCCGAGATGGCGGAAATGGGACACTTTGATGGTAGTCATGCGCATCAGTGTTTGATGCGCTTCTGCTTCATGAAAGTTCTGCAGGCGGATCTGGACCAGTGCAAGATTCACTGGAATCTACACCGTATCAGACAGTCTCGGTTTTCACGCTGTCCGGGGAGTGTACCAGAGGAGCTGTACAAACTGCCACACAGGTGCAGTATACACAATTTCCACTATATACACACTACACAATTTACAACTTTTGACTGTATAAGCTAACACTTTTCATTATATATTTGTAGGTATGGATCAAGAGATTGTGGGTTTAAAGTTACACCCCAGGAACTTTTATCATTTCAAGAAATGACAAAAGATCCTGTCATTGACTGAAGATCCTGTTCAATGTGGGGATAGACATGCAGGATTTCCTGGACCAGACAGTTACCAGATACCATTTATCCCACCCTCAAACATGGCAGGAAGCTCTCAGTTTTTACTTGAATATCAAGGAAATTTCTAGATTGTAAATGACAGGTACTGGACGGTGTTAAGTGGTTTTTTTCTGTCAAAATGTATTAGGTACATTTATAGGTGATTAAAAGATACCGAACATTTTTTGCACTATATTTTTTTGAAGAACAATAATTTGACAGCATCAATGCCATTTTATTCAGGCAGATAACTACATAAATGCTTTTCATACTGATATTCTTCACTATGCCAATGGCAATAAAGGCCTTTCTTTTTAGAAAGTGTCAAAGCATCATATTTCTAATTATCACTACAGGACATTTCCATCCATCCATCCATTGTCCAAACCGCGTATCCCAGTGGGTCGCGGGGAGTCCGGAGCCTATCCCAGAAACTACGGGCACAAGGCGGGGAACATACAGGACATTTCATATATAGAAAATATATTTATTAGACACTGCATGACAAATATACAATCAAAGTTTATTTGCAATTAAAGAATCTGCAAAAGATTCCATGATGCACATGAACCAGGTAAAGGCAGATTCTGGATATAAGGTCAGATGGTATAGTCAGCAAGGGAACAACTATCCATTCATCCATTTTCCCAACTGCTTATCCTTGTGGGTCACGGGAGGTCTGGAGCCTATGGGCATGAGGCAGGGAACAACCCGGAACGGGGCAGTGCTAACCACTGCACCACCATGCCACCCCAGGGAACAATTATTTACTGCATAATATAATTTTGCAGGAAGCTGGAAAAAAACATCTCGTGATCAACAGTTGAGCAGTTATCATAATATGCAATAGTCGAAAACATGTATACTCTCAGCAGAGTAAACCACCACTACCAAACTTAAATAAATGATGACTAATGAACATAAATAGAATTGTTAAAAATAAAATTTAAATATGGATATGAAATTAAAGCTATGTATTACCTAACCTATGTATTACCTGTGTTCTAGTGATAAAAAGACCTGCTTCAGAAAGTGAGGTTTTAATGACAAATGGTGAAGTATTTTATTTGTTTATGTCATTTGTACTGACACCTTACCCTTTAGACTTAAATGCAAATTTATTTCTCAAATCTACACACACACACACACACACACACAGATTGGACACTTGTGAATGAGGAGGGCCGGCCAGAGGATTTCACAAGTGCATCTCTAAAGCGAATAACTGTAGAGATCATTTTGATCACACGGTGATATTCTTTAATAAACTGTACAGAATTAAGATAATAAGGTATTACATACAATAACATTTCTAATGGAAACAGTGGTGTTTCTTGGACTGAAGAATTTTATTTAACTTTTGTGGGGCACTCTTCTACAAACTCACCATCTACAAAAGGTTTTGATGATAGCTATTGGGTTTTGTTGGCATGAAAAAGAGAAAGAAAAAATACTTTTGTTGGGCTGAGTCAGTACCGGTACGTGAATTGAAACAGTAGTTCCCAACCCTGCTCCTGGAGGACCCCCAGACAAAATGTTCTTATTCTAACCCTAGCTTAAATAGGCTGAGGTGTTTCTTATTAGCCTAATAATTAATGTGGCATGTTGTAAACAGTATGCATCGGAATGAAACCTTTCTGGGAGTGGGTACTCCAGGAACAGGGGCGGGAACCACGTACTTAAAAGACTGGTGGTCGGTTTCATGGTGTAATTTGACATTGCATTCTTTATTACTGCAATCGTTTCCTGGCAAATTTAACACACTTTAGACTCCATAAATAAGTCTGATTCTGATTCTGATTCTGATTAATAGCGGACAACCCTGTTTTACTCTGTACCGAGTAGAGGTCTCCGCGGGACGGGATTACAAATCTCGCTCCCGCCAGCACCCGCAACATTCTGTCCCGCTGCTGCAAAAGCTTGCCATATTCTCGAGGTCCCGCAAACATATTAGTTACTTCCCGCCTGCATTCAAAGATGTTTTTTTCCCCCACGCCGCACTCTACTGACCCTCTAGTACGGAGAAGGGGGTCCAGAACTGCACCCCGCTTTATTTATATAGGTGTCATACAGAATGCATTTACTCTTAGCCATGTTTGTTAGATACATTAGCGGTCACCAGTTGATACACAGCCAGTCGTCCAGTTCAAGTGTTACCAGCAGCAGGCCTGTCCTCCGGTGTCTCCGGCCCTTCGTGCCCCGTGGACGCCTTTAAAAAACTTAATGCCTTGCCACAGGCACTGCAAAAGTTGGCATTGTCATCATACCGTTAGCCACAGTAAGGGCAAAACAATTTCCCTTTCTTTAAGATGTTGGGATGCTGATTGACAGGCTCCCTGACCAATCAGTAACAAGCACGTGATGATCAGTGGGTACATACCCTTTCTGTTTTCAGTGCCGCTAATGTTGTAGTGTTTTCGCTTTTGCTGGCGTGTTCTCGCTTTTGCTGGCGTGTTTTTGAATTTGCTGTTGTGTCTTTGCCTTTGCTGGATTGTTTTCGCTTTTGCTGGTGTGTTCTCGCTTTTGCTGGTGTGTTTTCTAATTTGCTGGCGTGTTTTCGCTTTTGCTGGCGTGTTTTCGAATGTGCTGGTGTGTTTTCGAATTTGCTGGCGTGTTTTCGCTTTTGTTGGTGTGTTTTTGAATTTGCTGGTGTGTTTTCGCTTTTGCTGGCGTGTTTTCGAATTTGCTGGCGTGTTTTGCCCTTCAGGGCTTCTGTAGTTTCAGAACAAGAGATCAAGTTTGCCTGCCGTTCACACAGTATGTGTTTTTGAAGATTCTCAGAGTAACTCAGTTACTCCACTAGTGAATCAGTTTGGTATCTCTGTATTTTAGCTATCCAAAAGTGCATGATGAAAAGGGGGAACCATCTGTGATGTGTTTTTCACAAAACAAAAGTTTTCATTTCTTTGAAAAAGGAATTAGCAAAATCATGACGATTTATATTTGAAACAAATTTTCAGTAACACAAATATACTTGCTGCCTGTTGAATCCTTTGTTGTAAGGGATTCCTGTTAATGTTGTGGATAGTGAATTGTTAATGTTATCGTTGTGGTTGTGTGGTGTGTAATCTTGCCCACAGATGGCAGTGTCACTTTTGAGCGCTGCTCATGAAAAAGGGTAGACGAGGAGATTACAGCTGGACAGAAAAAAAGGGAAAAAAAGAGAGAAAACGTGCCGTAAAAGAAAAAAGCAAGCAAACTAGTTTATGTATTGCAGCGGTTTATTTTCTTTCAGTAAAATCAATTTAAAACGAAAACTTCAGTGCGGACATTCGCTCATTTTTTTTCTTCATCTACGCAAGAGGTACAGTTAAGTTTACAACACTGCCTTTAGCATTTAATAAAAATGTTTTGCCATTCAGAATTTTGCATTTGTGCAAAACCTTGACACTAAACTTTAAGACTGACTAACCAATTATTTGCTTCTACCTAACTGGAGACTTACTCAGAGGACCTGGAAATCAAAAGTGTAATAAAGAAAAATCTGTAAACAATAACTTACACTGTCACATCAACCAAGTTTATAGAAAATTTACATCTGTACACAATCACTCATGGTGTATTTTTGTGATGTACTGGGCACAATTATTCGGAGACACGATTTCACTTTACATCTTTATTGTCGAACCATGCTGGACATTTTCTTTTAAACGTCACTTCAATTGCATAGGCTGTGCATGTGCTAGGGTGCCTGCTACAGCAACACCATTAGGACATACTGCTTGCAACATTAACAAGACTATTAACATAAATTCAATACATCACATTTCCTCTACACAGATTACAAGTGGCTATTGAAAAGTGGCATTTTAAACCATCTAAGATTTTTAATTATTTTTTTTTATAACACTATAAACTGTGTATCCCTGGTATCAAATAACAACCCACCTTAGAAGTACTGTACTGTACTTGTAACATTCAATAATTAATCTGGCTCAAAACGTGCAGGTGGCTTAATAATCCTGTTGAGATCGTCTCATCACAATCTGTTGTGAACTCCCAGAATCATCTGGTTTAGCCAAGGTATACGATTTTTGTATGTCCTCATTTACAGATTGCTGTCCTTTATTCAAACTCTCTGTATTTGAAACTGCAGGTTCCTCAGGTGCACTTTTGCCAAAATTAGGTCTTAGCTGGTCACTATGACACCTGTAAACAACGTCAGCATTGATGTCCTGGACTTTGTAGGACACTGGACCAGTTTGTTGTGTCACTACTCCTGGAATCCATCATGGTCCACTTCCTGTCGTGTTCCGAAGATAGACCAGATCATCTGCCACAAATGATCTATCAGCGGCATGGCGATCATGATAGTTCTTCTGTAGATATTGTTTCCGTCGTACACCCTCCACTGAACTAGGTTTAAGCAAATCCAGCCTGGTACGAACATGTCTATAGAGGAACAAGTCTACCGGTGCATGTCCTGTTGTGCAGTTAGGAATAGTGCGATACTGATTGTTGATTTGACTTTCCCTGCAGGCCCCAGGAGAATGGGCTCCTCCTTTGAGTCTGGTCCCTCCCAAGGTTTCTTCCTTCTGGGGAGTTTTTCCTTGCCACTGTCGCCTCTGGCTTGCTCTCTGGGGGCTTTGGGCAGGGATGCTGTAAAGCACTTTGAGACAATGCAATGTTGTGAACAAGCGCTATACAAAAAATAAATGTTGTTGTTGTTGTACTGTAATAGGAACAAAGGAATCTTGTCCTCAATGTCCCAACCAGTATAGGTCAATTTCTTTATACCGGCTTTAAAAGTTTGCACATATCTCTCCACTAGGCCGTTGGTCGCGGGATGGCCTGGTGCGCTGGTAGTGTGCAAGATCCCATTCAGTCTCATAAAATTCTGAAATTCTGTTGATGTGAAGGCGATGCTGTTCAGGTAATCCATAAGAAGCAAACAATCTCCTCAACCTCCTGATGGTAGCTTGTGGCATACAAAATACGTCCAACCACTTGGAATAAGCATCAACCACCAACATGAACATGCAATTCTGGAATGGACCTGCGAAGTCAATATGGATTCTCTTCCAACACTCTCCTGGAAATTCCCAAGGATGCAACGGAACTTGTGGTGGTGCTTTCTGTTCAGCTTGGCAGGTCCATTCCACATTCTGTACACAACTGCTCAATATCTGCATCCAAATTTGGCCACCAGACATAGTGACGTGCCAATCCCTTCATTTTTACAAATCCCCGGTGTCCTACATGAATTTCTCCCGGTGTTGTGTGCGACATGATGAGCGCAATTTTGTGGCTATGGGTATGTGTTATGGTGATTGGGGTTTTTTGTGTTTTGCTCTGGCAGTGCCCCGAGCAGCTATGTGGGTCCGGTGTAATTTGGCCCTGGGACGATCGATTGACCGGCTCCATGACAACGAGCTGCCAGGGCAGGGCTTGGGACTTTTAAAGATGGCAGCCTCCATCGCATTTGGGGGTTTTGGGCTCTTTGTCATAGGGTCCGTGACGCAACGGAGGTGAAGGGGTGTCAGCAGCGTGGAGTAATTACCAGCAATCCCAGAACCCACCCAAGGGCTCCCTATGGACGTAGAGGCGCTATGGCAGTCCGTGAGGGAGGAAGTGCGCCAGGAGCTGGGTGAGCAGATACGGGGGCTGCGTGAGATGTTACTGGTTGAGTTACGGGCGGTGCCAAGGGAATCCGAATGCCCCGCCAGTTCCGCGTCACCACCACCACCTCGGCGTCGGAGTTTGAGATCGAGGCCTGGAGGTCCTCATTGGGATGGACGGGGCGTCCGATTTGTTTGCAGTGCGGCAAACCGGGCCACATGATGAGGGAGTGCCCCCGACAAGAATCTACAGCAGCCAGCAGCCGAGGTGTGCAGCCTGAAGTTCAACCAGGGCCAGTGGCAGACGCCCTGTGAGAGGTGATAGTGGGGGAAAGCCCGGTTCTCGAGGTGTCGGTCGCTGGGAGGCCGGTCCCATGTATTTTAGATCCTGGCTTGCAGGTCACTCTTTTTAGTCACAGCCTGTTCACACGCTGTGTTAGAGGTGCCAGAGTCAGGGATGCTGGGGATATTCTGACTCTGAAGGCGGTGAACGGGCTGTCCCTCCCGTATGTGGGCTACGCAGTGCTGGACTTCACGGTCGCTGGGGTGGAGGCTCCCCAGCGGGGAGTGGTGATCGTGGAGGACCGGCACCTGCCGGCCCCATATGGGATTTTAGGTATGAATGTCATCAGACATTGTTGGGAGGTGCTGCGGGCACAAAGGGGTGCCCAAGTGTCCCTGTTTCGGACTGCCCTCCCCAGGAGTGACCGGCGAGCGTGGGACCAGGCCTTCTCGGTATGTCGGCGCCTCGAGGCCATAGTTCAGCAGGTGCCAGTGGCCCGCCTGAGGATGGAGAAGCCCAAAGTGTTGCGGCCGGCCACGGAGTAAGTGCTATGGCCGGAGGTGACCCGAGGTCTGTTGAGAGATGGTGAGCATGTATTGGTAGAGGACTATAGAGGAGGCCAGCAAGAGTGGTGTGTTGGCCGGGTTGTGGCCTGTGTAAGAGGGGGAAAAGTACCCCTCCGAGTGTGTAACCTACATGCCTATCCAGTTGAGCTTCTGCCGCGACACCCTCTAGGGGGTGAAGAGCGGTGGAGGATGGTGGTCCCCAAAAGGGAGCGGAAGCGGGTGTGGCAAGAGTACCACAAAGCCCTGGGACATGTACGTGGACGACGAATGATGGGGGCCCTCAAGGAATGTATGTATAGGCCAGGATTGTGAGGAGATGTTGAGCGGTGGCAAGAGGAATGTAGTCAGTGTCTGGTGGGTTGTCCAGGGAGGGGTGTGTCCCTACCCCTTGGGGCTGTTCCAACTACTTACCCCTGGGAGGTCCTCGCGGTGGACTTTCTGTCGCTGGGCCAGCCGGGGGACCCATACTCATATTTATTAACCGCTGTTGACCTGTTTTCTAGCTTCGCCTTTGCAGTGCCCACTCGAGATCAGACTGCAGGAACCGCGACTAGAATAATTTGGGAGGAGGTGATTCGGAGGTATGGGTGCCCTGAGCGGTTGTTGTCAGACCATGGGCCGGCATTTGAGTCCCAGCTCTTTCGGGAGCTGTGTAGTGTGTACTGGTGTACCAAAGTGAGGACGACCCCGTACCGTCCCCAGGGAAATGGGGCGTGTGAACGTTGGAACCAGACGATTCTCCAGCTGTTGAATAAGCTGCCCGCTGTCGAGCATAGCCGTTGGAGAATGTACCTACCTGAGTTAGTTCAAGCCTATAATTGCACCCCCCACAGTAGCACCAGCCTGTCTCCATTTTGGGTCCTGTTTGGGCGACAGCCTCGCCTGCCAGTGTACCAACGATGGGGAGTGAGTAATATGGAGGCCGGAGCGAGTGAAGGTGGATGGGTGCGACAGCATCGTCAACGGCTGTGGCAGGCCCGTGACCTGGTGGAGCAAGGGAGGCAGCAGTGCCGAGGAGGGTGACAAGTGCTATAAGGACCGGGGCCGCCAGAATTGGGCCTCGACACCTGGGGAACGGGGTCCTGCTGCGGAACTTTTGCCGGCGGGCTGGGGGTAAGGTGGCCCCGTTTTGGCAATCTAGCCCGTGGGTGGGGGTGAGGCAGCGGGACCCTGCGACCCCGGTGTTTCAAATCAGGGCGGAGGGCAAGGAGGGCCCTATTAGGATGGTTCACCGCCGACACCTACGACTGTGCCCTGTTAGCTGGGGGGCGATGGCCTCTGAGATGGGGAATGAACGTAGGGGAGTTAGCGTTGGCCCTCAGGTGGTTCCATCCTTTCCCCTGGGTTGGCCCGGTAGGTGGGTGAATGCACCGGCACCCACGATGGGGGAGGGTAACGACTTGCAGGTAGATCCACCAGTGGTAGGGGTTGGCGAGGGTGAGCAGGTGAACCCGCCAGTGCCAGGGGCTGGTGAGGAGGTCATGGAGCAAGTAAGCCTCCCGGCGGTAGGGGCCAGTGAGGACGACATCGAGCGTGAGGAGGATGTTGTGGAGGCGGCTCCACTGGCTGGGTTACCGCGCCGATCCTCACGGGCTAACTTAGGGGTGACGCCAGCCCAGTACAGGGAATAGTGCTCGGGACGAGCAATCATTTAGTGGGGGGGAGTGTTTTGTGCGACATGATGAGCACAATTTTGTGGCTATGGGTATGTGTTATGGTGATTGGGGTTTTTTGTGTTTTGCTCTGGCAGTGCCCCAAGCAGCTATGTGGGTCCGGTGTAATTTGGCCCTGGGATGATCGATTGACCGGCTCCATGACAACGAGCTGCCAGGGCGGGGCTTGGGACTTTTAAAGATGGCGGCCACCATTGCATTTGGGGGTTTTGGGCTCTTTGTCATAGGGTCCGTGACGCAACGGAGGTGAAGGGGTGTCAGCAGCGTGGAGTAATTACCAGCAATCCCAGAACCCACCCAAGGGCTCCCTATGGACGTAGAGGCGCTACGGCAGTCCGTGAGGGAGGAAGTGCGCCAGGAGCTGGGTGAGCAGATACGGGGGCTGCGTGAGATGTTGCTGGTTGAGTTACGGGCGGTGCCAAGGGAATCCGAATGCCCCGCCAGTTCCGCGTCATTTTGGGGGTTTTGGGCTCTTTGTCATAGGGTCCGTGACGCAACGGAGGTGAAGGGGCGTCAGCTGCATGGAGTAATTACCAGGAACGGCTGGTTGGAAGGACGGACGGACGTTGGAACTGGGCCAAGCTGGGGAATCTGGACCCGGGAGACCCAGGATTGAGCCACTGAGCGCAGGGGGCGTTGGGGGCTGCCAGAGGATTGGTTAGCTTGGGTGATTTATTTTGGTTGAGTGAGGGCCTCGCGGTGAGAGTGCGGAGGCCCTGGACTATTAAGTTTGTTAGTATTCATGTTTTAATGTTGTTAATGTTTAATATTTATTGTATGTGGGAGGTTTTCCTTTAGTTTTTTCTTTTTTTTTTTGTTTTGTTTCGTTGTGTGCCCCCACTTCCCAGTATCTCAGGTGTGCTGTGCTTTCACGGGGGAGGGGGGGTGCAGTGCTGGGTGTGGAAGGAGCTATTTGCTGTGTACGCGGGAGTATGTAGTGTTGTGTGTAAACAAGAGTTGCTGTGTCCCTCACGGGTGTGTTGGGAGGGGGGCCCAGACCAGGGAGCACTAGCTGTTAGGCAGCGAGGTAAAACCCCTGTGCATTCAATGAACGTCTATGTAACAGAACCTACTACGGCCTGTGTCTGCTCCCTCTCTGTTGGCTGTGCTCCAGGAGATCCAAAGGGGTCAAACAAACTTAAAAGTAAAACCAAAATAAATAGCTGTTGGGGTCCTTTACCCCGGGCCACCACACCAGCACTGTCTGTCTGTTTCTTTGGAACTATCACATGTTCCCCAGCCCCTTTCCAGTGATAGTTCGCTCCTTCTTTTGTGAAAAACCTTCAAGGATTCCTGGACCACCTCCGGCCAACCTTCCATGGTGTACTGAAAAATCCTAGTTAACAAAGGATCTGTGCGTGAGGCACAAGCCACTTGAGCAACTTTTAGAGATGCCTCCTCCAGGTGCGTTGACAGGAGTGTATGATTGTGAGCAGCCAATGCATCCATTGCTTCATCAGCTGTCTCAGGTAAGGGAAAACGGGATAACCCATCTGCATTACTATGACATTCGGATTTACGGTAAGTTGTGCGATAGTCAAATGATGACAGAATTATCGCCCAGCGCTGAATACGCTGCCATTGTAAGAAGCTTGTTTTCCCCAAACAAAGCTAAAAGTGCTCTGTGATCTGTCAACAGATTAAATTGACTTCCCCATAAATACTGATGGAACTTTTTGACTCCATAAACCAATCCTAGGGTCTCTTTCTCTATTTGAGAATACTTCTGCTCAGCAGAAGTAGAGTGTGCGCGAAGCATATCCAATGCCTCCCCATTGGGCATCGTATGCTGAATGACAGCACCAATTCCATAAGCACTCGCATTAGAGCCCTGCACGGGACTGTTTTTTTAATCCCGCTCCCGCTGAATTTCTAACCATTACCGCCCACTCCCACTGTCTTTCTCTGTCACTCCCACCCGCTCCCGCAATATTTCTGTCCAATCCCGCCTGCACCCGCAGACCTATTAACGGATATACTGTACGATGAAATAAGTTTATATGCATTAAATGTTTTATTTCAAAGAAATACATTCAAACTAGTTGAACATCACAACTTAATACAATGGCTCAGAACAAACGCGAATATATAACACAAAATAAATGAAACTGAGACATCTGTCTTACTTAAAATTGCTGTGTAGGAAGAGTATATTGCTGAGAGACTCTGGTATCAGGCTAGTGCGTCCTTCCTCTAAAATACGCTCACAGATATTAAATGCCCTCTCCGATGGTGCGCTGGACGCAGGTACACTCAGAATGAACCGCGCAAGCTTTGACAGCGCAGGAAAGCGTGCTTCGTGAAATTTCCACCATTGAAGCACCTCATCTGGGTTTGGGTTGTCCGAGAGTCGGGCGCTGAGGTATTCAGCTATTTCTTCATCAACAGCCTTTGGCCCTGAAGTGAAGGAGGAATCGTCTTCCCACTCTGAGAACCGATCTGGTTTTTTGGCTGGTGGCGGTGCATCCTCTGCTGTGGCTGGGACTAGGTTAAATCACATGTTTTGGATGATTTCTTTTGTACCTTTGGACAAAATTGGAGATATTTTAATTTATAAACAATTTTAAATGACTTTTTATCTGTTTTTTATTTGATTACTTAATTAATGATTATATTATTTGATTATATAATTTATTTTGATTATTTACTCACACTTTTTTATTTTATCCATTTTTTCCATTTTCCGTTCTATCCATAGTTTCATACTCTCCAGCCTTAATTTTATTATCAGCATCAGTTACATTCTCCATCCTGCCAAAAATCTTGGGACCCGCTGTCTCTTTTTAGCCGCCTGCTCTCACCCGCAGCAACCTTAAAATCGCCCGCTCTCACGAGATTTCCGTTGGGTCCCGCGGGACCCGTGGGATCCCAGTCCCAGTGCAGGGCTCTAACTCGCATCACATGCTAACATTAGGGGTAAGGCAGGGTCGTAATGAGCTAACACTCTGTCACTTGTCAGTAACTTTTTACAGTTATTAAAAGCTTTTTGTTCCATCTTAGTCCATCTCCAGGGAATCTGTTCCCTCAAAAGCGTATATAGGGGTGCTAAAAGTGTGCTTTGGTTTGGCATAAAACGCCCATAATAGTTTACAAGATCAAGAAAAGCCCGGAGTTCCTTGCCATTTGTAGTTGCGCGAGCCTCCTGTACTGCTCTAACCTTGCGCTCTGATGGGTGTACCCCAATACCATCAAAAACATAACCAAGATATACTCTATTTGTGGTTTAGAAAATTCACACTTAGATTTTTTTACTTGAAGGCCACATTTTGAAGACGTTGCAAGACTCTTTGTAGATTAAGCATATCTCCCATAATTAATAAGTCATCCAAATATACTATGACATCCAAATCCTTCATCAAATTTTCCATAATACGTTGGAAAATTGAAGGAGCAGAGCTGATGCCAAAAGCCAATCTATTGTACACAAATAAGCCCCTATGCGTATTAATAGTCGTGTACTTTTTAGACTCCTCATCTAGCAGTACCTGCTGAGAGGTAGCTGCAAGGTCAGTTTTGGAAAACAGCTTCCCTCTATTCAGAGTAGCCATTATTTCCTCAATGCGAGGCAAGGGATACGTCTCAGTACTTGCTACCTGATTAACGGTTAACTTGTAGTCCCCGCAAAGGCGAATAGATTTATCCCTCTTAATTACTGGGACTACAGGCGCAGCCCATTCACTATGCTTAACAGGAGTAATAATGCCTACAGATTCCAACCTTTCCAATTCCTTGTCCACTTGTTCTTTCATAGCAAAGGGCAATGGCCTAGACTTATGGAATCTAGGGGTAGCATCTGGCTTTACCAAAATCATTCCTTTTACAGTATACCCTTTAAGGTGCCCAGTTCAACTTTGAACACATCCGTGAACAAATTCAGAACTTCTTCAACCAAGGTAGGCTGCTTGACTACGTATCTGTTTAATTTGCTTCCAATTTAATTTAAGTTTTTGTAGCCAATTACGTCCACATTAGGCAGGACCAGTCCCTTCTACGACTACCAGTGACAATTCTTCCATCTGATCCTCATAAGTCACCACTGCAATAAACTGGCCCAGTACTGGGATGCTTTCACCAGGATAGGTTTTTAATTTAACTCGTAACTTCAAATGTGAAAAAAAAATGTTCATACAACACTTCAGAAATAATACTAACTGCAGCTCCTGTGTCAATTTCCATACATACTTCAGTGTTATTTATCACAGATGTGGTTCTAAAAGACATTGTGTCCTTATCTTTTGCAGAGAAGACGGAAAACATTTCAACCTCTGGCTGCTCTAACTTAACATACCTGTTATAACTGTTCTGTGGCCCTTTTGGCTTAGGCACACTATTAGTCTTAGCACTTGCTTTCATCCGACAAACCTTTTTTATATGGCCAACCTTGCTGCAATTGTGGCATTTAGCATCTCTGAAATAACTAGTGAGGTTAAGCTTGACACCGAAGCTCCAAGGCATGTGTAAGAAAAAAACAATACAGTGCGTTCTGAAGCAGAACTTCGATGCTTCTTCCATTCTACCCTAAACACGTGACCATGGTGATCTGAAGCTTCGTTCTGCGCTCAACCACGTGACTGCTTCAGAAAAGTGAAAATGAGGTGCGAACCTCAGTGCTGGTTTCGAACGTGTTGTAGAGCACATACGTGGGAGCAAACACACTGCATTGGAAGTGTTTGAGCTATGGAACCAGAAAGGAA
>JAODKC010000248.1:0-16074 GCA_026777985.1 Mormyrops attenuatus
TTATGATTTGATCTCATATAGGTTAGATATCTATGACATTGTGGTGATATCTAATATATATCATGTCCTGACTGGGTCTGCATCAAAAGTAGCCAGTTGAAGTGGTTCAGGCATCTATCTAAGATGCCTCCTGGATGGCTCCCTGGAGAAGTATTTTGGGTATGTCCAACTGGGAGGAGGCCCCGGGACAGACCCAGGACATGCTGGAGAGATTATATCTCTCGGCTTGCCTGGGAACACCTTGGTATTCCCCTGGTTCAGTTGGAGGAGGTGGCTCTTGAGAGGGAGGATTCCCTCCTTACACTGCTGCCCCCACACCCTGACCCTGGATAGGCAGAAAAAAATGGATGGATGGATGAATGGATGGATGAATTGATTAAAAAACTGAGCAGATGGAATTATTTTTGTACCTCATTTAATGCAGCAAATGATTTTTTTGTCTGTGCCAAATTTATGCATCAGAAAATGCAGTAGATACCAAATATGTTTTTGCATAATATCGCCAATGCTGGTGGTGAAACTTGCCAGCGCTTATTAACAGAATATGTTACCTTGTTTTTATTCTGTGAAACTGAAAGATCAATCTGCCAACCATAATGAAATATAAACATGTCTTGGGTCATATGAATAAAATATAGTAATGGGCTGGCCCTGTTTTGATTGCAATCCTTGGGTGCCCCCCCCCCCCCCCAATAACTATCAAATAATTAAAACAACTTGTTAATCCTCCATTGTTTAGGGATCACAACGTGATGAAGAAGTAGGGAGTTTGACTTGTCCTCCTTAGTCGCTGTAGGAAGAGAAGACACTGCTGTGCCTTCTTAGCTAAGGAGTAGGAATTGAGGGACCAGGTGAGGTCAACTACCAGGTGTACCCCAAGGAATCTGGTGCTGCTGACCAACTCTACTGTGCAGCCCTTGAAGTGCAGTGGAGAGTGGACAGCATGGGACTACTTTCTGAAATGAACTAACAAGTCTTTCATTTTGTCCATGTTAAGTTTTAGATTGTTGGATTGTTGGACACCAGTCAATGATTTGCATGAATCTTCATCCTACACGCTGATGCTGATGAGCCCTATGACCATTGTGTCGTCAGCAAACTTGAGTACAATACTTACAGTAATGGATCAAGAAGGTGAATAAGAGTGGGCTGAGCACACAACCCTAGCAGGCACCAATGCCCTGCATATTGGTGCTGGAGGTGATATCTGAGGCAGATTGTCTAGAGTCTCTCTTTCAAGAATTCCAGGAGCCAGCTGTATTGGGAAGTACTAAAGCCTAGCAGGCTTAACTTTCCTATAAGCTTCTGGGGGGTGTGGTGTTGAATGCTGAACTGAAATCAATGAACCGGATTCTTACACATGTGTTCTTCCTTTAGAGATGGGAAGGGGCCGGATGGAGAGCCGAGGATATGACATCCTCAGTGGACTGGTTTGGGTGATATACAAATTGGAGGGGGTCATGTGATTTGGGAAGTTTGACGTTCAGGTTCCTAATGACTAGCCATTTGAAGAACTTAATGATGGCAGGTGTGAGTGCTACATGGTGGTAGTAATTTCTCTCTTGATTGCCCTCTGTTTTGCATTTATAATTTTGGATCTGATCAAATGTAAATTTTTTGGTATAGATTTTCATCTATGTAATGTTTTGTTGTAGTATTAATAAGGACCTTCAAAGATCTAATGGAGTAAATATAGTAATAATAACAAACAGATTGATCCTGCGCACAAGAGATGCTTTCCCACCGAAGGTCATTAACCAAGTTTCTGGTTACGATTTTTTGAGCCATCTTGACTGGAAACTTTTGTAACTCCTGGTCACATTTGTGTGTTGCTTTACAACTACACTCCAGGAACTATGACCTTTATGGTTAGTAAGCATATGAGATTTGTTTGTTATTTGTCAGTAATGGGAGGGATTGATCACAATCAAAACAGGACACAGCTTTTTATTTATATTTTATTTATAATAACAACATGTTTATAATTCATTATTAAATCTGACCAGCAGATCAATCTTTCTTTTTCTGATGTAATGTTATTCTGTTAATAAGCGCTGGCAAGTTAGACTGCCGGTACCACAAAATTATATTGGCTATCAATCAAATTTTCCATGTTGCACTTCTTCTATCTCCTTTTCCCGCAATTCTGCATAGTTTCCAAGTTAGCACCAGTGTTTGTTGTCAACCAATTGACAAGATTCTTGCTTTAAGCCCCACCCCAGTAGTTCATGCTTGAATAAAAATGACCTACTCTGGAGTAGGGACTAAAAATATGTTTGGAAGCACAATCGGACCAAGTTCCTGCGGTGGGAACACAATAGATATTAATGGTTCCACAAAAAATGTTCTGCGGTGGGAAAGTAGGGAAAAGCCTCTTGTCATCTCATCCTTCTCTTTGCTGTCACTAAATGCCATTGCTTCAATTTTGGGGTGATTTGTCTCAAAATTTCCAGAACCTCCAGACTTTCAGCCATACAATGTGACTGCAAAGTTTGGGAAAAATCAGCCAAATAATTTTTGAGTTCTCATGCTGCCAAAGTCACCTGTATGAGCTGGCCATCTGTTTCCTATAACTGTGTGGTGCTACTTCAATTTAAGTGAAATTGTGTCAAAATTTGATCAGGTACAGATCTTCGACCTTACAGCATGTATATAATGGTTTAAAAGATTTGTGAAACACTTTTTGAGTTATTGCACTAACAACTGCTATTTTCTTCCTTTATTGCCACACAGTGCTGCTGCTTCATTTTTTTCTGAAAAAGAAACCAGATATCCATAAATTGGTTTTGTGAAAGCAGTAATAAATAGTTCAAATAGCTTTTGACATCACATTTACATCAAATGTCATCTGCTTTCACCCTTCCCTTTGGTATCACTATGTGGTACTTCACTTTTGGGGTATTCCTGTTTCGTTTCCGGGCTTTTATTTTGAAAATTTAACAGCGGAAACGGAACAATGTTCTATGGGCGGAAGTTTAGCCTTACAGCGTTAAACGTCTGCTGAATTAATGGTGTTCGTGGATATCTAAGTAAATTTAAAACGATGGAGTAAATCTATGTAAACTTAAAACGATGGACTTCAGACAGCTAGAGCTAAACCCAAGGATTATAAGTGCGGCCAAGAAAGGTATTTTTCATGCATTTGGCTCACACCACCAATATTTGAGCTCTGATTTTATTTGTGCATATCACTGCATCTTAATGCTAATTACTGAGCTCTGTGTTTTTCTTCCTTCAGCGAACTTGAGATCAGCGCGAGACATCTTGGTTCTGTCGGGTCCAGATCTGCAGCGCCTGACTCGACTCTCCATGTCCGACGTGCAGCGTTTGCAAGCCGCTGTCGCTGTCGCCTACCGAAAGTCGCCGCCGGTTACTGGTACTTCCCAAAGTTTTTACAGAGCTCGCTGATACGGCGTATATGACTCACAGTCGTGCTTATCCGCCTGTATAAGTAGCCACTTAACGAGAAGTATTAAAAGTTAACGTATGTGATGCAGCACTGCAGCTGTATCGAGGAGAGTGTCCGGCTCTGGAGCCTCGTCACCGGCTGACTTTGGGGTGCCCTGCTCTAGACCGTCTGATGCGCGGTGGAATCCCGCTGAGCGGCATCACGGAGCTGGCAGGGGAAAGCGGCGCTGGGAAAACGCAGATCGGTCTGCAGCTATGCCTGACTGTGCAGTACCCTCAGGTGCATGGGGGACTGGGTTCGGGTAAGGTTACTGAAGTGGAGAGTGTCATCAGTCAGCACCATAGCTGTAAAAGAAGATGGCTTCTGACCAGATGAAGTGCCCTGTAGTTATATCAGCATTTAAAGTATTTGACCTGAATTTGTTGTTTGAAGTGGCTCAGTGGATAGTACAATTGCCATACAGCTCCAGCACTGGGGTTTGGATGTTTTCCCCAATTTCATGTTGGTATTCTAATGGGGTGTGTAGTAATGGGGTGATTTTACTTATGTAAAATCAATTCAATTTGACCATACCTTGAAAAAGAGCTTTCCAATGAGCTGTACTTGAGCCATGCTGCTGTAATGGTTAAAAAAGTTCCAGCACATAAGAAAGCAATCTGAGTTGCCATTTTTTAATCTACCCCAGATGTAGGAATTGCGTTATCGCACAAGGAAGATTTTTTTTTTCTTTTAAATAAAAATATTTTCAGAACTCTGGAAGGTATGTGAAATTCTTATGGCAAATTTCATCCAAATCAAAAATGGCAATGCAAGAAACTTTTTAATAAATTTAAGTTAAAATGGAATTAGATTTGACCAATAAAACATTGTGAATCCTGAATCTTGTACATTATTTCAACTGTATCACCATCTTTAAATGTCACCATTATGTCATCTGGCATGTTTAATTGAATTTAAATACATTTGTGTGCTTGCACCACAGGGGCTGTTTACATCTGCACAGAAGATACCTTTCCCATCAAGCGGCTCCGCCAGCTCATTACCCAGCAACCTCGGCTCAGGCCACAGTTGCCAACAGACCTTCTGCGTGGCCTTTGCTTCAGTGACAACATCTATATTGAACATGCTGCAGACCTGGTGAGGCAGCAGCAGCCTCTTTGTGTGTCATTCAGGCCTTGTGAGTCGTTTGCTGAAGATTGTGTTACACTATCACTAGCATGTTTTATATTGCCTAGAATTTTATTCATAATATATACAACAAGTGGCTGGCATAGTTTCAAGATTCAGTTCTGTATTGTTATGCCATGGCTTGGTCCTAAGATGTCACATGGGTGATTATTTTTGTGTAACCGTGCAGGTAGTCCCCGCAGTCTAATAACAGTTTTATTTTAATGCATTTTAATGGTTTATTGAACATGTTAATATAAAAACCTTTGTGATTTTTTACTTAGAAATAAGCAGTCATTCTGATCAGCAAAATTTTCCTTGGTTTTCAAAATACAACACCTGTCCAGCACATTGGAACATTAATAATGCTAATTGAAGTAATTTTCTTCTGAAAAATTAATTTATTCTATTGTGATTCATTAGCTGTGGTATAAGTAGAACAGATCACTTTGAGGTGTGCAGTTATACAAATATAATTAACTCCAAATTAGTTGGCACATTACACCAAGTTGTTGTTGATTTTTTCATACACCTTGTTGTGGTTTATCCCTTACATACTGTACATGACAGTACAGCGACATTGGGATAGCAACTCCCTGAGCAGTGCAAATAAAACACAAGATATGTAACATGTAAGCAACATGTAAAAACTATGAAAAAGTCAATATATATGTACAAAGTACAAATAGGTAACATATGGTGGTACAGTGCATGGGCGGTGTGAGTCCTTAGTGAGAGTTTTTTTAGTGCCTGGTTCAGCCTGGTTACTGCATTGGGATAAAAACTCTTCCCAAGTCTGGCAGTATGTGGTCTGACTGCCCTGTACCTTCTACCACAGGGGTGGGGAACCTTGTCCATGGAGGGCTGGTGTGGGTGTGGAAAGGGCTGTCACTATCACGTGACGATGTAATCACAATTATAGGCCACATGTGCAGTACTCAACATAACTTTAGATGACAGGTGAAACATCTGTATGGATGCCGACTTTTTGGTATTATACGGACATTTACGTACGCCGACAACTTGGTAAGCAGATTGGTAGTTTGCCTATAATAATAATGAGATGCATATTGCGGTGCCCAAAAGTCAGGAGTCTGCATAAATTCAGCATATCCTTATATTTATTAAATTTAGTTAGCGGAGCATGCCACATGCTACTGATTTGGTAAATCATAGACGCAATAAGCACTGAAGTGGCAGTGAAGAAAGGGACAGCTCGACATTCACAGCATCTTTTGAAAGAAGAGATATTGTGGACAAAAAAGGTAAAAAGATCAATAACTTTTGGCATCACAATATACCTCTCATTAATATTTTAGGCACACTCCTAATCTGCTTACCCGATTGTCTTTAAGTAAACATCCATATAGTACTGAAAAGACAGCATCCGGACAAATGTTTCACTCATCTAAAACCCTGGTGATTATTGCTAATGTGCCATACAATCGCAATTACATCACAACATGTTTGTGACAGCCCAAAGTGTGAATTTTTGGGATGACATCTCAATCAGCCAATAATAAAGCAGTGGTTCTCAACTCCAATCCCAGAGACCCACTATTATTGGCTGATTGAGAGGTCATCCCAAAAACCCACACCCACAGTGCCCCTCCATGGAGCAGGTTCCCCACCCCTGTGCTACCAGATGTTAACAGTAGTGAGCAGCACTTTTGCCTCATACATTCAGTGTAATTTGATTCCCTGTGCTTGTGGACTTCGCCATTTTGCTCCAGGACTCCAGTTCCCTCATGCAGTCCAAAGGGACGAGTCAAGATTCTTTAATTTGTGATTGTGCGTGATCTGGGTGTGCATCTCAACCAGGGTGTCCCCAAACCTAAAAAATTCAGTAGTGACATCTGTGTTCCACCAGGGGGTGTTGCAGACTTGCCTTTCCCAGCGTGTACCTATCCTACTGGCTCGTGGACTGGCACGACTGGTGGTCCTGGATTCAGTTGCTGCTCTCTTCCGCTGTGAGTTTACGGCAGAGGAGTCTTCAGAGAGGGCCCGCCACCTAGTGACCTTAGCCAATACTCTCCAGCGCTTGAGTCACTCCTTCAATGCACCAGTACTCTGCATTAACCAGGTAGTGGAAGAGATGCTCCTTGATACTCTTTAATATGCCTGCTAAGTACATGCTGTAAACCAGGAGTCTCCAACTCCGGTCCTGGAGAACTACTGTACAGTAGGTTTTTTTAGTAGGCTTTTTTGTCCTACCTGGCTTTTGATGAACCACACCTGTTCTCATGTAAATACCAGGAATTGGTGTGGCTCATCAGAAGCCAGGTATAATAGAAAATCTACTGGACAGCAGCTCTCCAGGACCAGAGTTGCTGTAAACGCTTTATGAGTTAATGTGTTACTGGTACTTTTCCTTTTCTTGTAGGCTAATGTTTATTGCTCTGTACCCAGGTGACAGATGTTGTAGAGCAATGTGATGCATCACAATGCTGTTGTGGGTGAGTGTGGTTGCCCGTTCATAATGTACAAAGAGACAGCCACAACTGTCTGTTGTGGGTGGTTTTTAATCAGACATGATAGAGAGTTTCTCAACACCTGAGCTTGTGTTTGCCTTTGCCTATTTGGATGGTTCAGCTGGATGTTTTCTGCACCCCCAGGCTGGTGGAGTCCCCTGTACTACCTGCCCTAGGCATGGCCTGGGCAAACCAGCTGCTGGTGCGGCTGATGATGAGACGGCTGGGGGGTGTCCCCAGCCTAGAGGCAGGGATTGGTGCCCCCCGGAGACTGGAGGTGTTGTATGCACCACACCTTCCACAGGCATCCTGCCTCTGCCACATTGGTGAGGAGGGTGTGAGAGGAGACCTCTCTCCAGACTCTGCCCACATCGTTTCATCTCGCATGAACATGTAAGGAAAAATAGAGGTGCAGAGTCATCAGTGAAGCTACTCTCAGTGACTGCCTGCAGTCTTGACACTCCAGGTAACTGAGGGCTTGACTCCTCCAGTAATTCACCAGGTGGAATCAGTGGATGGGACACTGTGGTAATTTCTCCTGGGAATACAGACCGCAAGATAGAGAGAGCCCAACAGGGAGTGCTAGTGAGACTGCCTGGAAGACAGAGAAACAATCTAGAGTAAGAAATGTTGATACAAGAAATATCAACTAAAGTGCACTTTTTCTGATACAAATACTTATGACTTCCATGAGTCTGAATAAAATAATGATGCACACAGCACCTTTGGGCCCACAGTCCCAGCATCCAACAGGACCGGATGGAACTGGGAGACCAGGATGAAGAATTGCACCCTCAAGCTCCTGTTGCATGGTCAAGTGGCATTAGTTTACTTGATTTTCAAGGAATTTCTCTATTGTCATTTTATCTGTTTTCAACTGTTCTGGTGTTTTGGAAGGCTGGATTTTCTTTTAAAAATGTAGAATACCCTGTGCCACAATGCACATGTTTTAATCCCAGGTTATAATAAAAAGCTACTTTAAGAGGTGTTACTCTAAATGTGTTTCTGCAGACATCAGTAGCACTTTATTTAAAGTTAACATTCAAAAGAATAAGGCAACAGGATTTTTTTTTCATGTGTAAATGTCTATAGGAGGTCAACAGTGAAATACTCCCAAAATGAGACCTACAAGTAACGAAATTTGAACTCCAATAGGACTTACATGCATGTGCAGTTAGTCTCCCGGTTATGAACGTGATTCGTTCCCAAACTCAAAGCGCTTTCATGCCTCACATTCACCCATTTATACACCGGTGGCGAAGGCTGCCATGCAAGGCACCAACCTGTACACCGGTAGCAATTTGGGGTTCAGATCCTTGCTCAAGGACACTTTGATGGGATCAGAAGGACCTAGGTCTCGAACCTGCAACCCTCTGGTTGCCGAACGATAGCGCCACCATCTTCCCCATAATAGTAGTATTACATAATAGTAATGTCTTTTGATTTTCACAAAGTCTGCACTGATTTTTTTTTTGCTATCAAATGCTTGCAATACTGACGGGCTAGAGTTATGAGGCAGTACTGCAGCCTTCTTTATTGGAACGGATTTGTTTTTTAGAGACTCTACTCTTCACTCTCACCTTAAGCTGAGCAATCAGATTAGTTGTGTTGAAGTGTTTTATAGTAGATCCTCCTCATGAAATTTTAGCAGAGAAATGTTTGCAAAATGCATTTCTAATGTTGTTTTCGCTAATATTAATTTCACACAGAATTTTTTTAACTGTTTAGTACGCGGGTGTGCAAAGCAATATGCGGGTCTACCTTTTTAAAGGGAATTATCGGCGGTAAATATTGGTTTATTTGTATCCATTGGCCGGTCAATACAATCAGTGCATATCTAGTAATAATAAAAGTAACTACATATGGTACTGTATTGTACCTCGAGCTGACAAGTCGCTGAAGCTGCACAATGTTATCACAAGCGTCACAAAGTGGTGTATGCATTCGATATTAACCATTGTATTTAAGTTGAATTTTAAATATAATAAACTTTATAGCAGTGCTTTCATAAGTACGAGTTGTCCGTGAGTCAGGTGTTCATAACCCAGGGACTGACTGTATTGCTGTTGCATGTTTATGTCCTGTGCTGATGTTTATGTCATCTCCAGCAAAATGCCTGTGTGTGTCAGTGATGATAGCACCATCATAGGATGCCATCTTACCAACAAGTCACTTTGTCAAATTTCTGCCCTGATAACACACCATTAATACCCAATTTGAATGCCAGCAAATCCCACTAACAATCTTCCAGCATTTAATGGAAAGCTTTCGCAGAAAATCAGAGACTATTATAGGAACTATTATAGGCCAACATTATTTCAATACCCTTGGTTGTATTTGGGTGTAGAATGAGATTCTGGACAAGCTGCTGTCCAAATAAATTTGGCCATATAGTTTACTTTTCACTGCAGGAAAACATGACCGCTCTCAGCAGCCTGTCAGCCAGCCCAGAAACCTGGCTGCTAATCAATGCCACCCCCATTTTGTGTAGATGATGCCTGTCTTGGCCCCTCCCACTTCTGCAAGCCCCCATTTTAAAAAGCCTTATTTTGTTTGGTTTGTGCACTGAAATGGGGATCTGGCTTTTATTAGGGTAATGGGCAAAACTGCTGGCAACGGGCAACCTGGTGAGACACAGGGAAACTAATCAAGGTGAACGACAGTTGGGAACAACCAATCAGAGAAGAACAAATCTATTTCCAGCAAGGCCGTAGCCATCTGAATATTGGGTCGGATGTGTCCCCTCAATATATATTGTAATTACGGCCTTGATTACCAGGGAGACAGGTAAAACAAAACTTGGCGCTGAAACATTTGCAGCTGTTGCTTTTTTAAAAAAATCAATGAGCTGTCCTGCATTTATTAAAAGTGAATTAACAAGACACAACAAGGCAGCTAACCATCAGGTAACTGCATTCCATAGAAAGTCTGGAGCGGTGGTTAAGTCACAGCAGTTAACATTTTGTTAAAATATTCAATGTCTAAATTACAGCTTGAGCTGTAAAATTGGATGTCTCTTGGCATTTTAAGCATTAAATGGGGCAAATTCCTCATTTTGGGTTTACTTTTGACAACTTAGCAGTGTAAAAAGATATAAGGAGATGCTCCTTGTCTTTGTTCCATTACTACTGAGAGGCTTATTTTTGTTGAATTTTTCTGACGCCCCAAGTCAGTCACATGATTGGCTGCTAGCCTTCTGATTGGGAAATCTCAGAAAGTTGCTCAGTGAGATCAAAATTGTCCAGTTGGAAATCAGTGTCCGAGCATCATTGCCAGATGACTTGACTCAAAATGTTGCCCCACATATCACCATTACTGACAGCGGACAGTATAAGACTTACCAGTCATCAGAAAAAACCTTCACATGAGGAAGAAGCCTAAACTGTTCATATTCAAATGGGTAACTGGAGACAGAATATTTACACCACTGTTTAGATTCAGGTAAGTGTTTATCCTGCTCCTAGATCTCTGTGGGGTTTACTAGATCTCCCAGGGTAGTACCGGTCAATATGGTGTCCCCTGTCTGAGGTTGGTGCCCCATTCGAAGTTGGCCGCCTGTCCCAGTGTTTACATGGCTCCTGCCCTTAGCCCTTTGCTCACTTCCTGTCTCTCTCTGTCACCTATAGGATTGACGGGCCTGCCCAGTGTTTACATGGCTTCCCCCCTCATCCCCTGCTGACATGCTCTTTGCTCACTTCCTGTCTCTCAGTTGGCCATTATGTGTATTTCTTGTGATGGGCACCTTGTGCAGGTTGTGCTTTCAGGATCCAGGCCCCCTGCCATCTTACTCTGTATATGCAGGTGAAAGATGAATAGATACTTGGTCACAGGTGCAGTTGGGGCATGAATACCCTGGCAGATTCAAGGGGACCTTTGCAGGGAATTTCAGCTGTACTCCTTTAAATGGATTTTAACTTGCGTTAATGCAGCAATGACATAGCACCTCAAAATGAGACATACATAGTAAATACCAAGCAGGGCCATTTCCCTCACATATCATACCAGTGAAAAGTTTGGACACATTAAGCCTACAAAGGAGAGTGATAGAGTGTTGCGTCGCTTAACCTGTCCACCTGACCTAAACACAGTAGAAATAGTTTTGGAGGAGTTTGTCCAGAGAATGAAGGAAAAGTGGCCAATGAGTGTTAAGCATATATGTGGGACCTCCTTCAGGACAGCTGGAAAAGCATCCCAGGAGGCCATCTCATGAAACTGGCGTAGGGTCAGCCTGTCCCTGGAAGAATTGGGGTTAAGGGCCTGCTTAAGGGCCCAACTGTGGGATCACTCTGCTGACCTAGGGATTTGAACCACCAAATATTTTTTTTGGTCAGTGCATAATTCTATATGTTATTTTATAAGTTTGATGTCATTATGTATATTCTAAAATGTAGTTTACATTTTGTAGAATACTACAAATAAACCTTTATATGTATGGGTCATTGTGTCCAAACTTTTGACTGACACTGTACACCACTCTCAGTCAGCATATTTGTCCTTGCCACCCAGATTGATGTGTGCCTTGTGCTGCCTGGGACAGGCACTTGACCCACTGTGACCTGAAACTAGACGTGTGGATGGAGGACTGGGTATTGATTTATTGAAATTATATCAAAAGTGGGTGCTTTTTAAAGTTCATATCTGAATATGTGATGTGCAGTAAATCTGTTCTGCACATTGTTGGTCAGGCTGTTTCTAAGTTTAAAGCACACTTGTTATTACACAGCATTAATAATGCATGGGTATGCAGATGATTCTCTGTAAAATTACAAATTGCAGGAATTGTAGAACTTCAGTCCTGATCTTGTGCAGCTTCTCGAGAAATGCGCTTCATTTCATGTTGCAGCGCTGGCCTGAATTCTCTCAATGGAAGGTGAGTGAGCTATAGACTCTTTCAGACTGAATGCCTCCATTTTGTACCGTCATTGTTGTTCCTCTCTGAAGTCAACAGATGGCACCAAATACCAAACCTGTCCACAGAGCTCTTTGTCAGTGATGATCCAGTACATTGAACTGAACTCTCACAAAGTCCACTGTGAGATAGGAACTGGAGAACTTAGACCCCTGGACTTCAGTGAAAGAGGTTTGCTTCCTCCTGTGAGGCCACCCAGCAGGTGTGTAGCTTGAGCAAGTTATGACTGAACCCATGGTGCTGATGGTACTGTAAAAGCTGCTGATCCTCAGGTTTTGATGCTGAGTGGCCATGTCCATCAGTTTAGGGCTGAGACCCTCAGTTATCCTACTGCTTGTATGAGTAATACAGTCTACAATCCTGTCTAAATGAAAGGTAGCTAAATGGAAAGTAACAGGAAGCCAGATGTGTACTCTGTACACCTGCTAGCTTCAGCTCCCATGATGCACTTGTGCACAGTAGTGCTTCAAATGTACCTCCCCAAAAAGTGGGCAGTGAAACTAGGTCACATCTTGTACTGGCCCTCCCAGTGGTGCCACATGGGAACGTATGATAAGTGAACTCACAGGCATGCTGGGAATGAGTGGTCAGTCAATCATTGATCAGTGTGACCTGCAGGCAAGCTGCATGGATGCCTTGTAATCCACCAGGACAACTTAAGTGAGAAAACCCCAAGCTACTATAGGGTTTTTGCAGATTTGCGGATCTATGTGTCCCTGGGTGAGTGACAAGTAGTGTGATCCTGTAGTTTTGTTATAGAATAGAATAGAATAGAATAGACACTTTTACATCAGAATGAAGTTTCGTTGCATTTTTGCTCACCATTGCTCACCATTATGAGATTGGTGAACATATTATAGAGACACAGAACTATGCTGACACTAGCACACTTTGGCTTATAATAATGCTGGCTTCCATACTACAAGTATGACAACTAATAATTCTATGACAATAAAAATGTTTTAACACCTTGAAAAGCCCTTACCAGTTATATACAATAATGTGGACTGGAGCAAATCACAACAGTATCAGTTCTGGAAGAAAGTTAAAGGAAATAAATTCAAGTTTCATTACCCAGGAATTATATAAATTACAAGGTATTTTGGGTAAAAATATACAATTTTTCAGTTCTAAATATGTGTAGCACACTGCCAAATTTATGCAAACACTTCAGAAATCAGCATCTGTTGATTACATACCCTATATTCAGGGTGAGGACATTGTATGTCAATATCAGTGGGTCACATATTCTGGAACTCTTAACCGTGCTCCCTAGGTATTGATAGCTATGGATGATATCCCTTAGATATCAGTATCAGTAGCTCACATATCCCACGTATCGATAGTATTGGGCCCCTGTCCTTGACATCACCGTCAGGTGATGTACTGCAGATTCTTGCTGCACTGATGTAAACCTTACTTGCCTTTCAGCCAAGTATTTTGGGGGAAAAAACAGAAAGATACATGGACATACTATAAAGATACACAGTCTGCTAAAGGGTCCTTAAAGCTCTCTCTGCTTTGCTCAGTCCTGTCTCCATGGCAACTGTCACATGGGCTCACTGCCCCATTTTCCACCAATCCACTTACAGCTCAATCACGGAGAAACCAGTCTACATCACCCCCTTCCCTGCTCCCCCCTCCAGCGCATCCATTCAGTGGCTCAGCACTGCAGTGAAAACAGCAGTTACATAACACCTCTGTGTCAGAGAGCCTGCTTACGTGTTGCCTGAATGACTTACAGTTACGTTCAAAGGAAATGTTTCGTGTGGGTGTCATGCAGTTTTTTTGCCCTTCTTTGTGACACATATGCACACTAATGCTAGGCTGCATGTTGCTATGAGTGCACTTTACATAACTGTGTCCTTGGTGCTGGTATGCAGTCTGCACAGGCGTGGCTACAGGTGCTTCAGCCAGTTGAGTATGTGCAGCTGACCCAGATCAGATGCCCCCACCGGCCAAGACAGAGTCATGGACACGTGGAGTGGAGATACAGGTAAAGGCTTAACCTTTAAGAGCAGATCGTTAAGTAAAGCCTTTATAAATGGGGGTGGCAGTGGAGGACAACTCTTACAAACATGGCTGCCAGCTGTTTTGTGGAGTTTAGGTCCTGTGGTATATAGCAATGACCACCCCCCAACACCACCACCATAGATTTTCAGCTGAGTAAGCAGCAGCAGCCATGAATTACAAGGGGCTCTGACAAATTTTGAGAGAGGTTCAAACTTGTTATTTAAGTACCTGGCTACGTGCCTTAGCAGCAGATTGAACAAAATGTTACATACCAGGAGATGTGAGGGCTTTCAGTTGTCCTTCAGTGACAGAGGTTAGCGCTCCAGTCCCACCCAATTGCTCATCTTCTCGAGGCTTGTGCAGCCAATCAAACTGCTTCTTTAGCAGCCTTGTCTAAGTGGACGTTCGCTTTTTACATGGTTCAGAATGTGCCCCGCTATGAGCTTATAAACAGCAGCAGGCCACAGCTGGTCAGTTACCACAGCAACAGGGACGACAGCCGCTCCAGCTGGCCTCCAGCAGCGAAGTCTAGTGCTCTTTAACTCGGTCCAGTTTCCTGAGATCCAGTAGACTGTGATACTAACAGTATACAGTGAGAGTGTATGTAGCACATTACATTGAAGTCACATGACCAAATGTACTCCAAACTGAAAAAAATGGTGCTGACTGACAACTGTAACACTCACATGCCTGTCAAATAGGGGCAAATGGAGGTCACAGAATGACGTCACATTAGGTGGATGTTTTGTGCCTGTAGTACATAAATACCACCAGAGGTGGCACTGTGAGCTTGACAGGGGGTGAGGCCATACAGCTTGAGACCAGCATAGTGTTGCCTAGAGCTTTCCAAAGCCCTGCTCTCAATGTCAGCATGGTGACGTGCTCCCGAAATATATTGACGTGCGGTGTAAGGTCGTTGGTGCATGACCAGTGCCGATGCTCAATGATGTGTGATGGTGCGGAGAAGACCAGAGTAATGTAGTGCATGCCAATGCTCAGACATTCATTTAACGGCAGTGGACATACAGCAGCGATAGCAGGTTGATGGACGCATTTACTTCACATGCATAGTAAAAACCATACGAGGTTTGCCTGATGATGCAAATCAGCTGATGCTTGATTTTGTCCCAGACAGCTAATTCCTTAGCCCTGCAAACGTCACATACTGGCATTTCTTGCCAGTCAGAAGCTCCTCCGGCTGCAGCATTCAGCTCAGACACAAAAGGCGTCTCTCTCTGCCTGAAAATGAGCCTCATGGCTGGTTAGGCCCTTTGTACCCTCCCGGCATCAGGATGCAGTCTCAATCCACAGGCAGAAAGCAGAGCAGCAAAATGGCAGCCGCAGAGAGTTGACTGCCATATCAGCCTGCCACGCTACGCACTCTTATAGCTCAGGATCAGGTGGGGGAGCTATGTGATTAAGAACAGCCCCACTGCATCTCCAAGCACACATACTTGCTCACATGGACATGAAAAAAAAACTTCCAAAATGTTTTGGAAGAATATTTAATGAGCTAGGGGCATTGTGGGAAGTCTTTGTTTCTATGGAAACAGATGGCAGAGCTGGTCAGAGCCTCAGTGTCAGACCCAGAGAAAATGTGTGTGTGTCTGTGTTGGTGTTTGCGTCTGTCACTCTTGTGAGATGTGAATGGTGAACACCTGCCCCCTGGCGTTTGCCCCCAATTTTATCTAGATCAACTTCCACCTCAACAGACACATTTACAAGACATTCTTCTGACTTGTGTTTTGAGTTAGTCTGTTATTTCTGCCCATGTTATTTGTGATTATATTTCTTCCATATCACTTAATATAACTCAAGGAGCACAATGGGCACCTGTTATCCAATGCAATAATGATAATCTCCAGTTTAACATGCTGTACTTCTTCTAATACTATCTAATAATATGCCTGTCAATTAGTAATCCATTGATTACTATTCAATTGAATAACCATCTTTTCAGGTCAGGGCACAAGGATGGCATGTCAGAGCACACACACACACACACACACACACACACACACATCGGGCATACCTATCCTTATGGGGCCCGCTCATTCACTTCTGTGGGAAAAATGCTAACGCTAACTATGACAACCTTAACCCCC